>VYZQ01018475.1:100961-112657 GCA_013400655.1 Mystacornis crossleyi
CAGGCTCTGAGTATCTCTCAAATTCTGTTGTATGTGTTAAGTTTTATCAGTCACATGCATTTTAATTTGGCTCTATTAGTGGCTCCAGATTCTTGAGTTTGAATAGACCATGGGGAATAATGCAAGGATCTATTTTAAGTCTACAGCTATTTTCTATTTTGGCAAAGAAATAACTGACAGTAAATAAATATCATGCCACAGTTTAGATTCATGTGAATGATTCTGGATGACCTTACAGAGCCCAACAAAATAGGAAGCAAAAAAATCAACAGCTAACATAAAGAATGTACAAAGATGAGCATAATACAATTGAACTGCCAGTAAATGGAAGTGTGGCTGTAATAAGCTAACTTGAACAGCTATTTGATCATTTCTTCCTTTTCATACTTCAGACTTGAGAAAATTAGTTCCTGCTAGATTAATACCGGGTCCAGGGTCAGCTTCTTGAAACTATTCATGATATTTTATGCACAATGCAGAAATTAGGCCATTTCTGTATTTTTTAACATATTGCAGTTACTATCATTTGAAGAATTTTTCCTATTAGACCAGTCCATGATCATCACATGGTCATAGATGCATGATATAAAGTGCTGCTTTAGTCTTTGGAAACCTTCTTGTGAAGTGGGACTTTATTTTCCTTCAGCCCATACAGCTCCCAGTCTACTGTTATTTCCATAGAGGTCTCACCAGTAACCCTTAAAACATGGGAGAGTATGAAACTCTGAATAAAGGTCTTGTTCCTAGTGTAAAGATAACTAAATCAAATTCGGTGCTTCATCTCTTCAAAATTTGCCTCATCTGCTGGTAAAGTAAAAGTTATTACAAAATAGAAGTATTACCTCTTTTCAGGCCACTTTAGTGGCCCTCTAGTAGAGAAATAACAGGTTTAAAGATACATTCTCGTAAGGGTGAATGTATGAACCATCACATTAGATGGGAGGTGGCAGAATGAATTTACTTTTTTTGTGCAGTTGTTTTTTCACCCATTTCCCCTTTTGTCCATATAACCAAGATTACATAAGTCTTTCCCTACTAGGAACTGGGTTTACTTTAGCTGGTAGTGCTCCAATTAATGTTTTTTTCTCTAAAATTGCTAGAATTTCTTAGAAATGCTATGTGGGATGATATTAGCTTATTTGACCCATACTTTTAGAATATCTGTTTGTTTTTCCCAGGCAAAAATATTCAGGCCACTCCACTATCTGTTGCACTAGAGCTGAGCTCACCAACTTTGATCCAGAAGACATCTGGACTGACAAGGGCTACCCACAGGACAAAACACCTCCTCCTGAGCTGGTGACCTGCTCAGCACAGGCATCACTGCTGTCACTGATGGTGCCACACAGCTCCTTTCCCACAACAGAGTGAGCTGTAGAGATACCTGAGAAGACAAAGTTCAGCTCTCAGTTACATGAGATTGTCCAATGATAAATGCAGAAGCCACTTAGACCTTTCTTCTTGTGTTCAGTTCTCCCCTAAATTTTGTTTGTCCTTTCTCTCAACTTAGAGGTATTTTGCTGCATCCACTGCTAACTCATAACACAGAGAAAATCAGAGTGTTTAGTTGTATTCCTAAGAGCTGAAGCTCTTGAATACAAATCAAGAGTTAAACCTGCAGTAGGTACAAATTGATAAATCTCCATTAATTCCTTTGGATCTATGCCACTACTCTGGTTTTCATCAGGATATCCAGTGGGAAAATTTTCAGAGGGGTTGTTTTTTAATACTAAGCCATAGCAAAATAGTCCAGCCATAGATCTCTTCCATGGAACAGTCTTAATTTTGAATCACAGATTGTCAGCTTACTTTAAAATAAAATAGTTTAACAGCCTTTAAGTTCACTCAGAGGTTACTTTTTTTTTTTTTCTTTTTTCTTTTTTTTGCCTCTGAGGTTTTGGGTCATTGGGTTGCTTTTTTATTTGTGGGACTTTTTTAGAAAGCTCATAATTCATATATATCCACACCTTTCAAAAATCACTCTGTTGTTCTAAAGGAACTTGCTTTCAAAANGAAAAATAAAAAGAAGACAAATTCTATTTATACCAGGTAAAGTCTCCCAGTTGAGTAGCCATGGGCTTGAGTACTACAGATCTTTTTAATATCAAATGTGTTTTTTGCCACTAACTATACTTCCTGTATCTCTGCTCCCATAAAGCTGCATCTCCTCCCCAGTCTCAAAAGACCACGACTTCTTTCTCTTCAGCCTCCATCACCTCATTTCTGATCTTCCTCTCCTGTTGTAACTGTGGCTATCAAAGCAACTCCACAGTAAGCGTGCAGTCAGCACCCAGGGGAACATTGCAGCTCCAGAACCCCTCCCAATACGATGTGTGCAGTTTCCTCAGTCCCACTGAATTTGTTTTGTTATTTTTCTCCTCCCCATCTTTCCCCAGGTTCTCTCCCTGCCTATTTNTCCTGTCCTTGTGCTGGAGTTGCTGGAGTGGAAATCAGAGCTGCAGCCAGTATACTTTAAAGCTTTTTTTACTTAACAGACCACTTAGTTTACACGAATTGCATACTTGCTGGTTTCACCTGTCCAAATTGCAAAAACAAACATCTACAAAGGAGCCAAAGTAAAATCCGAGCATGCATTCAGAAGATGAATGACACCAAAAACTAGCTGTTTGTGGAAAGAGAGCATTTACACTTGCATTCAGTGCAGAGTTATCAATGTGACAGCTTCCTTTTGTTGCTGCTATGTATTGGCTTTGATTACAAACCACCACTGAGCTGAAGGCTAAGAAAAACTTCCACATTTTCCAAATTATTTCTGAAATACGTGAAGGTCAAAAGGTCAGATTCTGCTCCACAGCACACCCACCAGCCTCACACCAGTGAAGCAGTTCTCTTGTGGCAGAGCAGGCTGACCGGTGCCAGATTCACTGAGAGATTTTAAAGGAAACTTTTTCATACGTTACACCAGTTACATCACCTAAGATGTTACAGAGAAAAAGAAAAATAAAAAGAANCAATAAAGCAGGAAGAAAACTGAGTCCAGCACTAAATGCAAACACTGGCTTTATTCGTTCTGCCACTGGACCCCATATGTGCTTTGCTTTTCACGCTCTCATGTAATGGAGGGTTCAGGTGTTTTTGATGCTGCTGCCAGGCACTAAAAGCAGAGTGATACAAATATGAGGTAAAAAGGATCCTTCGATCCCTAACTGCAATCACAGATAAAGCTGGGAATTCTCCAGCAAACACCAAGCAGCTGCTGCTGTGAACAGGCTCCAGGGATGTACTTTGGTGCATTCTTGGCCTGACTTAGTGCCTCATTCTAACTCAGTTTTCAACCACAGCCATCCTTCTGCTGGCTCATTATTACAACACTATAAAAATAAAATGTTTGGGCAGAACAGAAACTTCCTCCTAGCTGCCACTCTCATTTGCATAGCAGGCTATTATCCTGTATAAAGGCTGGCAGTTGCTTCCATCCTATGGCTTCTCTGATTTTCCTGTCAGATTATGTTTCCCTCTAATGCCCTTTGTGTACCTCTAGTACAATTAACAGTGTGGTTACTTGATCTCTGAATAGCAAAAGTCATATTCAACTCAGCAGGAGTCAAGTCAAAGAAGCGTAAGATCTTCTAGCCTTGATCTGCTTAATTGACTTGCTAACTAAGATAACACTGAATTACCATATTAACAATGTTCCTAAGTATTTTCTTGCATTTTTTTATTGTAGCAGTTAGGAAAATAGGTGTTTCATGTGATTAAAAAATGTGTAGGTATTATTTGAGGTTAAAGGTAATGAATTAGATATGTGATTTAATTTAGATATTAAGAGTCTTTTCAGCATTTAATGGAGTGAGTTGCATCTGCTCTTGACACAGGTATTTTTTAATTTTTTGTTTTCTTTGAACTTCCGCATAAAACGGATGGGAAAATAAACAACTGCAAGCAACACATTACAGTCCTCACCACTATCAAACTCTCTAGCTTGTGAAAATATGGATTCTTCCTTTCAGATTTTTCTCAGCAACACACTTCCAAACTACATTCGTTGTTAAATGTTAAAGACACTGATTCTGTCCGTTCAGGTGAAGGCCCTCTGACCAAAATATTAAGGAAAACTCACTCTTTCATCTTTATTCAAGGTTTACATTACAGCTCTGGGCCTTAATGGCATCTTTGAGGCAACTTATACCTTCCAAAATCATCTTTAAGCAAAAAAAGACCAAAAATCTTCTGCAAACAGAAACTAAAATACAGGGCTAGATGAGAGCCTATGCAGGAATTGTGAAAGACTTCTGTAATATATAATCTTTTAGGAGTATACAATCTTTTAAGAACAGTTCTCAGCGTTGCCCAAACTGCACAAGCCACCCTGCCAAAGGACACCAGGGTGCATGTGTTGGAAGACACTAACACAACCATATTCTTACCAGATCTGAACAACTGAGATCCAGGCCTCAGGTCAGCCTATCCATTCTTCACTAGTTTTTCTGTCAATGTCCTCAATAACAGAGTGACATTAATCCTCCAAAGATGCTGCAGTACTGTAACATTTTAGTTTTGCCATCCTTATTGGTCCAGAACCAGAGACATCTTACTTATTATATATATTGTCTTGGGCAGTGCATATCTGTAAATAAATAGAGCAATGAAGGTGTTTGGAAATCCTGCATTGAAGAAATTCAGAGCTAGTCTGTTTTCACAGTGATCAGACTGTAAAGAAATTAACTGAATTTAAAAAGAGAAATACTGGTGAGAGTTCAAGTCAGATATAGTCTGAGATTTTTGGCCTGGACTGCCTGTGTTTGCTTCTCAGAGCAGGTGAGGAATAGGAATGTGGAGAAGAGTGATCAAATTTCATTAAAAAAAAATACTGAGGAATAAAAGCAGGCATTACATTAATCCTCATCTTCAGAAAAATTCTACTTCATGTCAGCAGTTGGTGAAGGGAGTAGGCAAAAGGTGACAACAGGGTAATCTGCCCTTTCCATGTCCCTAAGCCTCATGAAAAACACACTATCCTTGTCTCTGCCAAGACTTAAACTTTTAACCCTTCAGCTGATGCACAGGGGTTACTCTCTGCTCGAAGGAGAAAACCATGCTTTCCCCAACTGGGAGTTGTCTTGGTACCCTGTTACCAGTCTGGTGACCATTTGTATCAATAATTACACTCACTCACATTTTTCACTTGCAGGTAAAACCTCTGAGTGTCTGGCCCAGAATCAATTCTCTTTTATCTTGGTGGGAAGATTTCTGTTAGCCGTCTAAAAGTTAGGCACCTCATTCAAACCCGTCGCCCAGGCATATGTGACAGGGTTCACCCCTCCGCAACCTAAATAACTAAGCTGGCTCATCTCCAGGGTGACCTCCATCTTTGCACTGATTATAAAGCAGGCTAGACCACTAGCTTAAACCATACTTCAGCTTTTTGGCACCTATTGCTAGAGTAAATGGATCCCATCTCCCTGACTTGTGTGGTCTTCAGGTAGCCTCCAGCTGCTCCAGCTCCATTTCTTCAGGAGTGTCCTGATCACTGTATACTGGCCAGAGCAGACTGTACCTACACTTTTTGAGAAGATGTCGTGGCACTATAGACCACTGTGGCAGCAGAAGCATCTGCCTATTGATACATGCTTGAAGTGGTCTTGAGGCAGTTTTTAAATCCATGTTCCCTTTTTAGGCCATTTTTATACAAAATTTACATCAGAGTAACTAACACTGTCATTAATATTATCTGAGGTGTTGAGGTTACTCCTGACCTTTAGTAAAAGGAGCATACAGCCAACAAATTTTTGAAAGAGGTCAGCTTAGCCTGTTTTCATGCAAGTCATATCTACAAAATCTCTACCAGTACGAGAGTACTCACTGATTTGAAAGCCATCTGATTCTTAAACAATATCCCAATCCAAACAAACTGATCTTTAAATTGGACCTTTTGCAAATCAGCCCTGCCATTGAGGTACGTCTGGTGAGAATGAAGTCAGATTATATTTTTTCTGTCCATGAGTATTCCAGTAAGCTTGCAGATGAACTCTAAGCTCTGGTGCAATTTAAAAGCTGTAGACTGAATACACTCTTTTCAGTCCCTGCCAAACACCAGCTCACTGCAGGATTAACATATACATAGCATTCAAACCGTAGGATGTGTCTGACAGGACAGTTCACAGTAGTCCTTAGACCACAGGAGCACCATAGCAGACCTTCCAGTCACCCCTAAACTTGCTCAAAGTGAAGCACAAGTGAACAAAGACTGAGGAGGGAGTGAGCTAGGGACCCAGTCTCTAGACCCTACCCAGAGAAAATAGAGGGAGACAAGCTCTGCTCTGGTGTTACAAATCTCGGATGGGATAGGCTGGGATGGGATGAGTCACCTTCTGGAAGTGTCTATTCACTGTTCCTTGTGCAGAGATGGAAGACAATTATTTCAGGAGACACCTCTGACTTTCAGATGGCTAATGTCTGTCAAGATGAAACCCATCCATCCCTGGACAGGAGAAGTTCACATTCCTGTTTTTTTCAGCCAGCTTGTTTGTCTTTGCCCTGAAATGAACTCCCATTAATCTCAGAGTAAGTTGTGGCTGAGAAATAGTTTGTGAATCTGTTTTTTATCTTTGCCACCTTTCAGCTCTCATTTACAAGCTTCCAGCTCAGCCTGGGTGCGTGGCCATGGCCACCTGCATAGGCATGCTACCAGGCATGCCAGGACTCTTCTCAAGAGAGGGAGCTCAGCCACCAAGCTGTGTAGACATAGCCTATGGCATCTCACTAGGGAAAGCGCAGGAGAAAATTTATATTCCTGGAATGGCCTTGCTTCCTTACGAGAATGTCTCAAGCTGTACTTATTTTCTTGGGGTTTTTTCTTCCTGGAAGGTTTTTATTCACTCATGAGAAAGGTAATAGAAAGAAATGCCATAGGAATAGGATATGAAGGAGCGCATGTAATTTGGCAAAGACTGTCTGAGTGCTGAACCCAAATACTGCTGGAATCATAATATTTACTAAATTTCATATTCAGGGCAATACCCCAAGCTCTATTTTTTTTGTATTTTGTTCGTCCTGGCTATTAATAGCCTATATGACACCCATACGATCAAATAAATCTGGCCTCTGTGGAAAACCCCATGAAAGTGTCTTGGTTGTGCTGTGTGTGGGCTGAGTTTATGAGCAGGTTTTGAGGAAGCTGTTCGGGGCTTTCACTGCCCCCCAGGGAGTACCTTGCACAGCAGTTTTCAGGGTAGGAGGGAGAGGAGGGAAGTGAGACCCCCTCGGTAGTGGCAATACCTCTGGATGTTGCCAGCCCAGGGCCAGAGTGAGTCCGGGACCTTTGCTGTCCAGCCCTGGTGCTAAAATACCTGGCCAGTGGGAGCAGTCTCTACCTCTGAGTGAGAATTTAATTCTTTGTTTGCAATTTTATTTCATTCTATTTTGAAGCAGCGAAAGAGTAAGACAAGCTGGTAAATAAACTCTGGAGTTGTTTATTCAGTTTTTACTTTTCTTTTGTCTCCTAGAAACTAAGGGCAAGTTAGTCTGTTAAGAGTAAGGGCTTGGATAATTAGGCTTTCACAATTATTTCTTTTTCTTAGCAACAGAGTACTTGGCAAAGTATTAATATTTCTTGCTAAGGTTCAAAAAAATATTCTTTTTCTGCAGTTAAGCAAGGCACTTTTTTTTAATCATTTTACCTATGAAATTGGTAATGGAATTAAAAAATGCTTTGTGCTTTGCCTTCCCCCAAGAGACCTTGGCTAAGTACTACTTCAGATAGTGGCAAAACATACAAGTAAGTTGCTAAAGGGACTATCCAGGCACTAAATTTACTGCAAAACAAACAGAAGTGACATAAGCAAATAGGTGAACTCTTGAAAGGGGCCCCAGCAGGGCAAAGATTTGAGGGTTTTTTCATTGGTTACTCTGGTTCAGAAAACTTAACTTCTCAGCTAAAAAACTGGCAGTGCATGGCCAGGCAGTAGCAACTAGGTATGTTAACAAAATAAGCAATTTTAAACAATTCAGTCAAGCTAGCCAAGGGGAGTGGATGAAAAAGGCATTTTTAAAAGCTGTTCTGTGCACTTGAAGTGTCTTTTTTCATTCCTCTGGCCTCCAGATTCCATTAGGGACACGTCTTTGCATGTCAGCAAAATCTAGATGAAATCTCAAAGACTGAAATTCTCTGCTGGGGGCTTAGGAGGAACTTGAGTGGTCATAAACCTTGAATGGGCTGCTACATGGGAGGAATTTCATTGACAGAGTTTCTTTGCCATTTTATTAAGTATCTTTTATTTACATGTTGTAACTATATCTTCTGCCTGCACCATGAAACCACTTAGCAATTTTCAACAATGGATCTTCTTTATAATGTACGTTTTAAAGCTTCCTGAAATGAACTCTTCACACTGTATATATTAGATAACTAATATTGTACTACAACTCTTTTGACTGCATGTTTTTTGAAGAGCCAGAGGAATTTATTCTTCCTATGCATCTCACTGGAACATATCTCAGAACCATCCATCATGTGCAGATCAGCAAGGTTGTCATGAATGAAGAAACAAGAGTTTTAAATTGCAGTCTACCACCTGAGAAATACACTGGCTTTAAGACTTAGCAGGATGTTTGCATTCCTGTCACGAAACCTTGAACATCCATTTAAGTGTAAGTCTCTGTGTGAAATAGAGCATTCTGGGGGATTACCTGTATGGATCACAGCATGGCTGATGTATGGATGAAGTGGCATTAGTTTTGTACCTTTTATGTTGGATCTGACTCTGGAATTTTACCACTTGAAGCGTATTTTATTGACAGTTCAGATGAGCAGTGCTCATGTCCCGTGAGCAGCAAGTTGAATTGTCAATACATAAAGGTAAAAGTGTGTGTGCTATGATGCTGCTCTGTGCAGAGGGGCTTGGCTGGACTGGCAGCATTTCTCCAGGATGATCAGGCTATTCTCACCAGCTGTGTAAATGTAAAAAAAATAAAACCCAAATTTAATTTCTTTATGTGATCCAAAGGCAACCATTTCTGTGGTATGAAACTGATCTATCAAGTACATCCTGTGTATGACTTACTTTAAAATTTCCACCTTTAGAAGGGGTTTATATAGGAAATATATGAAGGTGTCATGTATATGTACTTCAGATGAAATTAAGGAAAAATATGAATCCATGCACACGAATAAAACAAAGTTAAAACAGGGGCCTCTGGAATTCCCCAAGAAATGGGGTTCTTTCTCTGTCTTACTTCCTCATTATATTCTGAAGTAGGTTTCTAAAGGCTGCCACAACCAGCAGGCTCAGTAACAGACACAGTTAATGTCCTCGGGTAGAGGATTATGCCATGTTCAAATAGGTTTGTATGTATTCTGCTCAGCTCTGTTCTTGGCATTTGGTGTCCAGAGAGACATTATTACTGGTCCTTTTCAAGCTTTCCTCACCATTCTTCAGTCCCACACTTTTAATGTCCTTGTAACTGTCTGCCTTTTCCAGATGCAAGACAAAGCATGTCTTGAATTTGGCAGAATAGAATTTGGTAGCTGGTTTTCCTTTAGAGCGCTTTGTCTAGCTCCAGCATGGAGCAGGCAGTATAAAACCTGTTCTGTTTCAAACTGAGTCTCTATTTTCTTTCATATATCTACTTACTCCTGCCATCACACAAGACCCAGTATGAAAGTATATTCCACTAAAACTCAACACCTCTACACACTGCTTCATTACAGTAGCAGACAGATGATTTGTACCAGAAGAAGGGCTCAGATATGCTGATTAGCGTTATAACATATATAGTGATCTAATTGATGGTAAATATTTATAAAAACAATCCTAAACTCAGGATATAGCTGTAATATTTTTTGCTCAAACTTTTTCTTTCCTTTATATGTGCTCTCCCACTGTCTTAAAAACTTCCACTCACTCCTTATGGATTTTAGGATCCTGTTCTAACCTGTTTCCTTTGCACTTTTTGAAGAGGGTTAAATTTCATCCACTTCATGTAGTATGCTTTGACACTTCAGTCACTACAATAGAAGATGGAAAGTAGGCAATGCATATTCACAGCTCCTGAAACAAAAGAAAGCAGTAAAAGACATTAGAATTGCAAAATGAGGCAAGAAAAACCACATTTTTTCCCCAAGGGAAAGGAAGTACTATTTTTATCTTTGTGTGGAAGAAGGTGATGGTGCAGTCACCCTAACACATTAGTAAGATTAAATGTTGATATTACTCTTTGTCAGCCTTGAGAAGGTGAAAAAGGCACCTGACAGTCACATGAGGAATGCAGAATGGTGGCAATAAAAACATCTACCTAGTTGCCACCCCTAGTTTGGAAGCCTGCTGGAAAAATCCAGAAGTCTTTTACCCTGGGCTTCTTTTCAGCTGTACTCTGCTCTGTTATAACTTCATAAATCTTGCTGAGATAACTGCTAATTGTTTGCACTCTTGTAAATCAAACTGGAACCCACAAATATGCATTCACAGTGTTACCTAAACAAGAACTGGTAAAGCCAACCAAAATGACAAAGAAGCCAAAAGCCATTGTTCAAACATCTGGGGAACAAACAGACCCTGGAAATATTATTAAAATTTTGTTCTGATTTTTATGTTAGGCCACAAAGAAAAAGAGAAATTATAAAGATATATCAAGTAAATGTGATTGTATTGCAAAATGAGAATAAACTAAAACATGTCTGGAAAATACCCTTTTTATTATGCTACATTTTTTATATCTAAAAATAAACCCTTGTTTATTTAGATTTGATGATAACGTTGACTCACCTACCACGCAGCAAACCAAAGATTTCTTTAATATGTTTGTTTTGAAGAAGTACCTTGCAAAACAAGAAGTCCTTTTAGTGGCAATAACATTTTATAATCACAGAAGGGCTGTCATTTTTCAGGCTGGGAACACAAAATAGCACTTTATTTTTACCATCTTCATAGTCATCAATCTAAGTACTCTGAAGTGGAAGACTTGAAAGGCTTTACATATAAGCTGCCTCATATGGCGTCGCATGTGTTTCCTCATTTGATATAAATAGCTTCTGGTTGTTCTTTTCTCTACTAGGCTTCACCTCTTCTGAGGTCAGGTATTGTGCTGATCTCGTGCATGATGACGGAGGTCAGCCATGGCCATTCGGAGATGCACAGGCTGACTCAGTGCATGAATCACACTATAAAGAAGACAGTGTGTCCCTCAGCTTTTATGAAAAATTCTCACTAATTTCGGTGAAGCTTCTTGTTAACAGCAGGCACTTTAGAAAAATGCAACTGGACTAGGCTTGTTGCTTCTACTGAGAGCACATTTCCTTAAGACAGTGACATATGTCCGTGAGGTGCCTGGTGTTATGCTTTAGCTGTATAGCCCTGCACCTCCAAACATTTCATTTCTTCCCTGTGAGAACAAGTGCAGAAAAAAATAAACTGAGCTAATAAAAAGACAATCATTAGACTCCTTTAACCCCTCCTAGAGCAAGCTAAAATGGCCAGCCAGTAATGAACAAGGGTTGGGTGACTGTATCTGTACAGCATTTGTCTCATGGTGTGGGATGATGCATGGGTAAAGCCAAAAACTCTGAAAGCAGAGGAAAGGTTTGGAGATACAGTCAACCTGAGATCAGGAGAGATGGATTCAGATCCTGACTTTGCCACAGTCATCTTCTGTGACATAAGATAAATCACATAATTTCCCTGTGCTCTAGTTTCTGGACATGACATCAAGATAACCCATCAGGGGGTTCACCGGGAAGG
>VYZQ01018475.1:118204-128331 GCA_013400655.1 Mystacornis crossleyi
CCACAAACAACCAATCAGCTATTGTTTGTTATATAAAAATAGGAAGCACAGTGGAATATTCAACAAACTGGTTTCAGGCATACCAGGGCAGCCCAGTAGGTTTAGCATAAAAACTTTAGTTAGGAGCTGCCAGGAGATATTTCACTCCATTTGTGTGACATTCTTTAACTGGTTTTCATACATTCCAATTGCATGTAAATATATCCATGTAGACCTAATGCCATGGTACAAGTAAATGTTTGAGACTTTGCAAAGATTAAAGGGGTACCACTAACCTCACTCTTGCCTTTAGCTGGAATATTTCCTGAATTTTTTTGAAGCTTTAATGTATATTTTTTCTATAATTTAAGAGCAAAATTTATTTAAATGGTTCTTTTTCTGGCAATTTGTTGTCATTTGAATGCTAGAAACCACAAACATATTATAGGACCTGAGTAGCCATGACATTGTGATCCTGAGAGTCTTAAAATAAAGGAGAAAGGAATAAAATTACCCCTTGAACCTCATTTCAATTCAAAAGAGAAAAAAAAAATCCCAGGCTTGTTAACATAAATAGTATGTGCAAATATGCATAAGACAACAGCCCCATAGTAACATTTTTCCCACAGGAGGGAATTCCTGCAAAATTGTAGGCTATGTGCAGATACTTTATTTTCTAAACAAAAATTGCATTATGCCAAAAGACATATACATTTCAACCACTATTAGGGTGTAATTAAATTATGTTAGTTATCTTTGTTTGTAATACAAGGAACAAGATTTCTGTTGAAAGCACAAGGCACTCCTAAGTTAATATCCTTTCATCTCACTAAGTGTCACACTGTAGGTGGTCTGCAGTGCTTTCTTTCTACAGAACTTTTCACAGGATTTGCTTAATTCAATGCTACTTTTTAGCTTTTGGGTCAAGTGAAAAAAAAAGCAGGAAAGCCACTAGAGGACAAATTCCCCTTTCACTTAGCCCGTGTAAATCCTGCTGAATGGGGAAAGCGGGACAAAGGCTGAATACTGTGCCTTTGACATAAGGAGAAATACAAATATTTCATGAACAGGGCAACAAATGTCTTTGAAAGTTGCAGCAAAGTAACAATTTCAGTAAAACTGCAGAGCCCTTTATTTCCTATTCATTGAAAACATATGTTGATGCTGTTGCACATCAGAAACAATCAGAAGTCATTTGATTTCTTATTTCTAAGACTAAAGCAGTAGCTTACTTTTTAATACATAACCAATTGTTTCAAAACATCTGGTGAGCTGTACCTTTCATAGTTTATAGACAAATTCTTGCTTTAAAGGCAAATTGGAAAATTTTATGCTTTCTTTTCCCTATAAATGCAGTACTTCCTCAGCCCCAGCAGAACTCCTTTGTCTTACTTGTTCACTATTTCCATGCTGCTGGTGGACATGGATATTGTATATAAGTCTTTAAAAAGAAAAAAAATAGATTTTCTAGGACAAATTCTTCCTCTCCCACTCTTCACTTCCCACCTCCCTGTTTCTCTTGCACCTCTTTGTGTAACATTTTGCTGCCGCAGTTCATTGCCCAGGATGCCACACAACAGAGTTGACAGCTTGCACTGCACAACTATTAGCACAAAGTCTTCCATGCATTAAGAAGAAAACTAATGCCATGACAAACACTTTCAGTGCAAAATGTGAAACTGATTTTATTTAAGAAGAGGCCTCTAAGTTTTATATACTCAGAGGACATAAATGCTAAGAAATGTTATCCAGGTCTGTCTTACCGTATTAAATGTTGGGAAGCTTTCCGCGATATTGGATTTAGTTCATAAATCTCATTCCGGAACCAAGGATTCTCATTTCAGATGACCGTAATGTGATTTCAAAACTCACCTTCTGACTCTCTGACATACAGAATTTGAATTTCCCAAAGGTTTATGTAATGAACTGAGGTATGCTAAAGTAGCAGCCTCCAAACATGCAGAGCAACATTTTATTGCTGATAATGCAACTAAACTACGTTATCAAGAAATAATCCAAGATGCCCAGAAAAGTCTTCACAATGGCCAAGGCCAAAAGTGCCAGGAGGTTCAAAATGTCAGATCTCCCCCAATGTGAGGAGCTCCCATTGCAGGTCACTGCAGCAGTGCTGGGACACCTCATCAGAAAGCAGCACGCAGGCAGCAGGGGAGAGAGCACACACTGTGCTTCATCAACCTGACAGATAACCCAGAAAAGAGTAGCAGAAAGCAAATCCACAAAGAGGAAAGTATGGGCTCAGTTATCATCCAGTAGCAGAAAACAAAAAATTCTGGGGAAAGATGATAAAAATTTTTCCTAAGCAGGAAAGTGCAAGTTGCACCAAATCCATGTTTAGCTGTAATATGAGCAAAAACCAGAGGATGTGGTTTTAGCAAAGACAGACGTTACATGGAAGGATGAGGCAATGATTGTCTAAATACAGCAAAAGAACTTACGGTTCCTGAAGGCCCGGCATACACCAAGTTGCACCATAACCCAAAGCTTCAGCAATCACCTCAGATATACCAGAAAGATAATTTGTTCTTGGAACCATCTGAAGCAGGTATACATGAAGCAATAGTAATTACAGATGAGAAGCCGTGGACATACCATATCTTGTAAAAATATACGTAGATTTGTGGTTTGCAGGAATATGTGTTTGATATATTTGAATGCAAAAACAAAGAAAATTTTAAAAGCAACAGGAAATTATGTTATAGGTACCTTAATGTAAGAGGAAGAACTTGGAAGAGATGGTTCATCAAAGAAGGAAAACATTTAACAGATATCAAGGAGGGCCAAGTGTTTCATGCCTTTTTGCTTTTTGTTGTCACTAAAATGGCAACGAGCACAACTACAAAAACAAAATTTAAAAAAAGTATTAAAATAAGGAATGAAAAATATTCAGGTAACTTGTAAATCAGTGGGCCCTGTGAAACTTACCAAGACATGTCTGGAAAACTGGCTTATACAAATTCTGAAACATTATCAGTTATCTTTGGAAAGATGTAGAGGACTAGCGACATAACAGATGACTGGAAAAGGGAATTAGATGTTTATTTTTCAAACAGATGTAAAAAGGAACCTTGGAAATGATAGGTCAATTCAACTTTTAAGCCCTCTTAAAGTAATGGAACAAATAATTTCCTAAAAATACACCAAAGAAAAGAAAAACAGTTAAAAAAAAGTGGAGCACGTGGTAGCAGCAAGTGTATTTGTAAACTTCCAATTCTGCAAAAATAATCCAATTTCCTTCAAGAACTGGCAAACCTGTTTTGTGGATGAGGGAAGGACCATGGGGAAAGAAGACAAATAGTAAATAACATATAGCTTAATGTTAATTAACCTCTAGTTTGACCTTAGTAAAGCTTTTGATGCTGCTTATTATGACATTCTCGTAAGTAAGCTCAGAACTGTTGTACATGCTGTAATTCACATCCAGATGCAGAACCAGACACAGAGCAATTCTTGCGGTTCACTGTCAAAAAAGACGTGTCCACTATTATCAAATATCTTCCTGAATTACTTGTGCGATGGAGTAAACATACATTGCTATATACATATACACAGACAGCAGAGAGATACATTGATATATTAGTATGTATCTCGTGTATCTGAATTAACTGCTGGTAACAGCAGTTATGAAAAATGAGAAGTTCAGTTAGGGATGGGACTAAGTCCAGAATGATTTTTTCAGAAACTCGATATATATTGCAAAAGATCAGCATGAGATTAAATAAGTTTTAGAGGTAGGTAGAAATAACCAATTACAAAGTACAAATAGAGAATGAAAGGAAAACATGGTTACGGGAAATTAAAAGCAGTCCACAAGTCACCTCATTGAATTTCTACCAAAACCCAAACCTCGTTCTGGACATACTGGCTGAAGGGGTCACTCTAAGGTATCTGAAGTCTTTCTCCCACACTTCTTGGCATTGGAAAGGCCAAGAGGAGTCTGAGTTTATATCCAGTCTGGGGAATCACTTCTCAAGGAAAACAAGAGCTTTTGGTTAGATTATGATTGGAGTTCTCTCCACAAAAGTCGAAGAATTTGTGCTACATTTTCTGAGGGAGAACATGAGGCATTGGAAATTTCCACAGAGGAAATTCTGAAAAAAAGTCTTGTTACAGATCATTAATAGCTACAATAGATTACTTTAAAAGGCTGCATTGTCCTATCACTGGAATTACTCAACTTGTGGAAGAACTATTTGCAGGAAAAAATTAAGTGAATTAGTGCTGACTTTGAGCAAAGGAATGGACTAACTGTTTTGCTGACATCTACTACAACCTCACTCCCTAGGATTTTGTATCAGGGTTTGACAGTAGCTATTTGCATGGAATGTGTATCTTCTGCTTTATCTGTGAGTATCTGATCTCATCCAACTGTTAACTGGCCCATTTCTTGGCATTTTTTCCTCCTGGTATGTCTGCATATGATATAGACAGTGTTATGGACTCCCTTGTTCATGGAAGAGTAACATCTTTTCTGACTTTTTCAACCCTTTCCAAAAGAAGTCTGAAAAACAAAGTATGGAATCCAAAGCGTTCCCTGTAGGGCCTGTGAGCAACAATCTGGTCCTCAGACTTCCCAAAGGAAGGAAGAGAGTTGTCTGATGTGTCATGAGAATGGTTGAGGGCTCCACGGTCAGCACTCGCTGCTGTCCCATTTCCTGCTCAACCCCTTGCCTGTGTTTGTCCACCAGCTCCACTCCTGTCCAACATGTAATGAGATCTCTGGGGTGAAGCTGCCTTTTCTTCCCTTTGTTCACACAGTTGCTACCAGGTTCCTGAGAGAAATCCCCAGGCACTACAATTAATTAATTATTGCTGATGATAGTGCTATTAAAATTTGCTGTTTACAATTACTCACCTGTAGTAATTATATACATTCTTATTTTCCATATGTTCAAAATATACATTGGGAGAGAGATGCAATGTTTAATCTCTTCTAAATAACTGATTTGCAGGGTTATTTCAGATTTTCAGATATGAAATATTGTGTTCCTTCTACATGAAGTACAACATTCATTTGGGGAAGGCAAAGATAAAGGAGGGGATAAGGCTTATGTCATTTGTTGTCTTTCTTAAATCTTCAGTGAACTCTTCTAGGGAAATATTGCTCTACTTGTTATTCTAATAGCAGACAGATATTAATTCCCATCTTGCATCCACCTGCTTATCTACCACATTACAGAGGGGTCCTGCCCACATTTAATCTACTGGTTAAATGCCAGTTTAATTCTTCTCTGCTGTAGGCCACAAGAAATGTGTTCAAAGGACAGCCCCTCATATACACACCACAGCATAAACATTTTAATGAAAGAGAATTTTTTGTAGGAGGGGAAAAATTTCCTTTGCTTTGAAAATAATGAATAAGCTCTCACTGAAATGAACCTTTTATGTATACCTTTATGTTTCAGATCTGGCAGCTTTGAAGAGCTGATATCATCAGTTTTAGAACCTGGAGTCTGGCCACTATTCTCTGTAACATGCTTTACAATGGAAAAGACCATTTGCAAGCACATAAAACAATACAGAGGAAAAAAATTCAGGTACTTTTTAAGACCTGCAAATTTTTTATTCCTTTGCAACCTTTCTGCCTGACATACAAAATATTCTGTGTCTCTTACTTACCATATCACTGCTCTATTACTCTCCTGCTGCATTAGGATACTAGAGCTACTGATGGCAGAATTTAACTGCAATTTTACTTTTCCACTGGGAGCTGTTTGTGTAATTCCCACTGCATGGTGTGGTGCAGTTGTTCTTGACAAAACATACACTACACCTGCCCAAGTAAGTATTTACTCAGTTTCTCTTGCATGTAAGCATAAAAGCACACTGGTATAAGTTTGACTGTGCTAAAAGCAAACGTAAACTCACGTGAGGTGTCCACAGAGATGGGAAACTTGCTCTAACAGCACTGTGCATATTGCATTTCTTAAAGGAGTTATCCCAGTTCATAAATCTAACTGTATGGACAGAGGAACTGAGGCAGAGGCCATAAGGCTCAGCAAGCCTCAGAGGATGAACACTGACCACAAAAGAGCAAAGGTAGTGGTTTTGAATCCTTTCCTCCCCTGGTCCATGCAGTTTACTTACCCAAGACTGCGGTGAGAATCAGAGCTGGAGTCAGGATTAAGGTACACCATGTTTCTGCACACAGACTGTAAGCCATGACTTACTACATGGACCTGGAGGGCAACTTTCCAGATTTGGAGCCACACCTCCAGCCCACCACTTGCACTGATAGTCCCTGCTGGTCCCTGGCTGGTTGAAAAGAGTCAGCCTGACCCTTCACCTGCAGATCCCCAGTGCTCCTCCTCCTGTGAGAACTCACCCTCCACTGCCACAGAGCTCCAAGGCACCCATCGTTCCAAAACTGCTCCAGATGAAACTGGGATCTTTAAACACAAAACCAGGTTTAAACCATCCAAAAACGCACCACAAGCAGAACTGTCACACAGGTTTAAACCACCCAAGTGTTAATAGGCTATTTCTTTAATGAAAAATTCAGAATCAATTTCCTTCTCTTTTTATAATTATTTCACAGATTTCCAAAAGAGCAGAATCTGTGTCAAAATATACTCCAGATAGTCTTGTAACAAGAACTCATTTTGAGGGTCCTGAAAGGCATAGATCCTTTTCTGTACATAACAGAAGCTTTCAAAGAAGAAGACAGAAGCTTTCAAAAGTAGTGTTTAATTCTTCTGCCAAGCAAACAGGAGACAAAAAATAGATCAGATGTCTGTAAGGAAAATCACAAAAGGCTGAAGAAATACTTCCAAGGTAATCCAAAGACACACTACTTACTCCAGCAAATCACATTCTTCAGTGAACCACAAAGGTCCTGGGACATGGACTGCCCAACTCTGCTGACCAACTGCATTTAAGAGTACTGCAAGACTCCTCTACTTTCCACTGGAGCGTGTGCAAGTGGAGGGTCAGGCAGTCCGGAGCACAGCTCTTCTGAGCTCACACTCTGATTATCCCACTCTCAGCCTTCCTCCCACTTACACCAAGGGGGAGGGAGCAGCAGGCAGAGGTGGCTCCATAAATTCCATAGATCAGAGTCATTATGAATATTTTCTTGATTTGTAATTAAAAGCAGCATCTAGCCTTTGGATCACAGGAGTTAGTCTCTGGCGTTTGCAGTCCTCAAATTTCAGAAGCTGGTTGTGTTCACATAACATATGCTTTGCATAATGGACGTTGGATTATTCTACGTGCAATCAACTTTAATATTGTTGTTAATACAACGATATTTTAACAACTTTAATACTGTTAAGCCCTCTAATCCTGAAAGCAGGTGAGGAGATCACACATGACAGATTTCAATACATAACACTGTTCTCTTTAACCTGAGGTTGTTTTATGTAACCAAGATTAGCTTTGAGGCACCAGGCCTCTGGAATTGCCTACTAGTTTGGTATGAATCCAGAGATAACACCAGGGTCATGGGTTTTTTCCTCCACATGCCACAGCAGTTCAGAAATTTGCAAAACCATCACATACTCTGCAAGAAGGGTAAGAGGCCATATGTGGCTGGATTCATCCCCTATCATGGTGCTGGTGTCTCCATCTTGGCCAGTCCTACCTGCCACAGTCATGGGAGAAATGGAGGCACTGTCAGAAAGCCAGTCCTCTCACACATGACATCTGAACCTGTCCAGACTTGTTTCTCTCTCACCCAGATAGACAATCAAGACTCGGATGCAGACATCAGCATTTGGGCCCATGAACCCCACACACTCTCTCTGACCCTTGGCTCCCTGAGAGCCCTGTATTTCCCTCCCCACCTTTGCTCCCCCTTCACTCACTTCTCCTTCAGCCTAGAGGGCATCAAGCCTACAAACAAACACTGCAGCACAAAAAACACAAATGAACATGTAACCCCCACAGCTTGCAACTACTTGGGGATATTTTCTTCCAATTCCCATGGATAAATCATAGCAGGGACACTTCGGGTCTGCTCAGCGCCTGCACACAGCCTGCATTGCTCTTTGTGGGAGGATTACGGCCTTTGCTGATTTGCTACATGCAGTTCTACATAGGGTGGCTGACAGTATCCAAGCAAGAAATAAAATGGCCTGTGGTGCATCAAAGTCTGCTGGACAGCCTCCAGTGTTTTGCTTCAGCCAGAATTCAGTGTTATTAGTTCATTTATCTGAAGATCCCTTCTCCATGCTCATATGAGACCAAATCATCCTCTCAGTTGCAGTACTGTAGATTATGACAGTAAGAGATAAACAGTGAACAAGATGATGAGGGCTGTGGTTCCTGTTGTTATGGCAATCTTGTTGGCCAATCTCAGACCTCAGACTCCCTGCATCTCTGGTCCCTGCAAAGAAGCAAGGCAGAGCAGCCCAAAATGAAGCCCTTAAAGGAGGCACTAGGTGGGCGCAGTCCTCCTCACAAACATGATCTAAGCAAACATGGTCAGTCACTCCAGCAGAGAAGACATTTCTGAAAAACTGGAAGGATCTGCACAAAAGCCCACAACAAGCTGAGCTGTCTTAAAACATGTCCATTACAATTTTGATTATTGGGGTTTTGATTCCATTGTTCCGCTGGCCTCACTCAAACACTTTCTTCTCCAAATCTCACCTAAAATTGCTTTTCTTTTAATAATACTTACTTCTTTTCTTTTTTCTTTTTTTTTTTTTTTGAGCAAAAGTCTGCTCTTTTTACACTTACTTTACAAGACAAATTTTGCATACAGTTCAAATTTTGCATATCCTGNAGTTCAAATTTGGCATATCCTGATGTCAGCTTATTGAAGGCAGGTGCACACTATAGTATATGGGCACAGAGACCCCCTTCCAGACTATAAAATAATACTGTGCATGTCCTCATGTGCAATACCTCTAATTTTTTCTATTCATAAACCTGAAAACATGAGCTGTTCTTTTGCCTATACACATTACAAGTAAGTGTGAAGAGGCAGGCACCATATTTCTACATTACACAGAGATGGTGTTAAAATTACCCCATTAACATTTTTTCTAACATATTGTTTTTATGTGACAGTAATGTGAAAAGGAAATGTTGCTGCGATGTTGCACTTTCATTTCTAACAAGAGAATCATGACAGAAAATACTCCAGGGCAAAGTAGCTTCAGCTAGCCCAATTGCCATCATTTTACTTAATCTGGAAAGACGTAATTCAGCATGTTGTCAAACAAAAGTCCTTCTCTTTCTATTTAGCATTCTTATAGAATTAATAACATACAAAGGAGAGTAAAGAAGAAAAATTATTCTCTCTGTAATGAAATAAACATGGTCCGCATGATGCCATTCTCAGAGATCTATTTTTTGGTGTAGTTTTTTTATTTTGATAGATCTTCATGTAAAATGATATGACCTGTGAACGGTAGAAGAACATATTTTTTACTTTTTAAAAGCAAAAAAAAAAAAAACCAAAAAACAAAAAGAAACAAAAAAACATATTAAATGATTTCTATAATTTCATTCCCATTTTCTTGTGTTCATTCAAACATTTCTAAAGGTCAAATCTGACACAGGCACCAATCCCATTTAGCTGACATGGTGGCTGTGCCTTGTACCAGTCCATCTCCTGGTCACCTGGACCTGCTGGAGCACAGAGCTCTTTGAGCCACTCACTCATGTTCTTGTCTGTGAAACAGCAATATCCAAGGATAATGGAAAGAAGCTCCATATAGGGCTCATCTCAGCATGGGATCAGGTTGCAGCTGGAAATAAGAAGTGCCCCAAGCTCAGATATGTCTGAAGATACTCGGCAACATATTTTTCTCTAATTCACAGGGCATCTAAATACGTTTCTGAGCCTATAAGGGCCCCATCACCAGTATCTGAAACAGGCCAGAGGCAGGTCCCTGGGCACCAAAATTCAGTTTTCCAATCTGCTAAATTGTTAGCAAGGTCTCTCATATGGATCCAGACTGTGCCACCTAGCTGTCCCCAAAAATACCCTGCATTTGGGAGTGAATGTGAGTCAGGGACCATATGTAGGAGGGAGCAAGAGAGCAGCTCTCAAGGCATGGAGGAAAAGAGAGCAGAACCACATCTGCACCTGCCCTTTGGTGATAGGTGTCCTCAGGCCAAGAGGGCAGATCTGAGTACACTCACAGCCTGAGGAATTCAGGAAGATGCATTCAAAAGTG
>VYZQ01018476.1:0-21618 GCA_013400655.1 Mystacornis crossleyi
AGTCAGCCACGTGGCTTTGAGCCTCCCTGAATCTATGCCCAAACAAACTTTTGGGAAGTCAAACCAGGTGATGGGCAGAGCCCAGCGGGGAGCCCCAGAGTCCTGGCTGGCCCTTTGGTGCTCTGAGTTCAGGACCCTTCTTATCCTCCAGGTTTCCAGAACTCCACACAACACATCTGGATTAAGAAGGAAGGATAGGGGCTGAAAGAGGAATTATTTTCTTTTGCAGCTTTCAGTGCTTATGACCCAAATTGGGGAAGTGTGTAAGCTGAAAGAAATGCCTGGGCGGATTTGAAACTGAGATCAGGACTACATTTTTCAGTGGTTCTTATATTAGTTTAAAATGTTCTTCTCCTTCTTATGAGCATAACTTCCTTTAAATAAATACACAGATAACTTCTCCTAGTTGCCAATAGTTTTCCCATCTTCTTGTAACAGCTCTTCATAATAATGCAAAATAAGTGATAAAATAAAAGTGAGTTGAAATAATTTTGCAATGACTACTTTAACAATTAATCTGTTCAGGGAACAGCAGGAACAACAAAGACATAAATTTAAACATGTACCTCTAAATAGCATAAGTACCTTTTAAATTTCAAACTGTACACACACAAAAAAAGAATTCCAACCAGCCAAGAGAGAAGGAAATACGATCCAAAGGATGCTTGCTACACACCAAAATATTTTCCACCAAACTAAGTTTTATGAACTTCCCAATGCCAGGCAATATGTATCTGCAGCTCACTCATACTGCCTTAATTTGTTGCTCTGTGTGACAAGTTGTAGTCTGATCTAGCCTGACATGCCATGGTATGCACAGCACTCATATATCATGATAAGACAGTTGAAAACCAAAGACAAACAGCCCCAAAGAGAGAGTTAAATAGCACAATCCAGCAGCGGCCTGCATCCATCAGAGCGAGGCTATTTGAAATGGCACACCTTCCACTTGCAAGTAAATAAATACTGATTGCATGCTATAGCTGGGAGTGAAGGAGATAACAGCGTTCCCACGGACAACTTTGTTTCTTCTCCTCCATGTGTATCAGTTACATTCTTTTTAATGACATCCTTTTTTATCAGAGTAGCGAACAAAACAGGGTGTCTTGGACTCGTAAACCCCACTGAAATGAGAAGATGGAATCTCTTGCTGCTCACTGGAGAATGAGACGAACCCAGCTGCTGCTGCTGCTGCTGTAACATGATGCTCCAGCAGTGAAGATCTTCTGTTCTTTATTATGTTGGTAAAAGCACCAGGAATTCAACTGGCTTAATTTCTGGCCAATTTCAGGTTCCTCTTCTAGGGACATAAAATATTTCTGGGCTATAACTGAAGTGGTTTCCTCATCCAGGATTCTTCTGGCAAAGCGGATGACCGCTTCAGTGTTTGGGGTTCTGAGAGAAACTACTGCCCAGCTGAAGAAATGTTAGTTGCATTCCCATTACTAAAAAGCCCAGTAGGAAACAGGTGACTTTTTGTCATTTAGTGAATGAAGGTGTTGGTAATTATGACAAAGAGCTCACTTTGAAGGGATGGTTATAAAACACCACAACAAAAACATGTCTGTTTTGCTCCTCGTGTCTCAGGTGTCACACCTGAGGCCTTTCTGAGGCCCTGGGATGCAGAGGTTTAGGACATTACACAGATCTGATTTTCATGCCTAGAAAACTGACACGCACTAACACAATGGTTTTTATCACCTATATTCAGGCCACAAAAGACTATAAAAACCCAAGCAAACATGGCAGTAATTTGTAACAAATTTTTCAGCGTTCTTTTTATAAAGAGTGGTGTTTTGACCAAGTAAAAGCTGCCTTCACTTTGGTTACTTTGAGTTCAGCATTGCGAGGGTCTAGCTGAGAAGCTGCGAACTTCAGTTTATGTTAAAGTTTATCTTAAAGTGCTCTTACGGCTGTGTCTGTGGTGTTGTGCTGCCTCACTTTGAGGAACTGGGATGAAGAACGGAGCATGTGCTGCATCTGCTTAGTGTTTCTACAGACTGTGCAGGGTGATCACTCATCCAAAAAGAAACACTTTCCAGCCTACATGAGCATCAGTGGAAATGCAGATAGTTTCAGAGCAGTTCTCTTTTTATCACAGAAAAGTGACATTCTCTGTGGAGCTGCTCCAAAGCCTGATTGTGTCAATGAAAGGACTCCCATTAAATTCAGTGTGACTTGGAGTGGTTCCTAAAAATGGGAACCAAGCAGCAAACTTCATAAATCTTCTGATGTGGTCCTTAAAGCGAGAATTCAGACCCCATGGGGCAAAGGTTTGTGATTAGAAAGACGATTTGGCCTCTCTTTTTTCCTGAATTGAACCATTCAGGTCTCACTGAAGATTCATTCTTTCAGAAATATCATATGCCAGTCAGCACAGGGGATCATCAGTCTGTTAAATGCTACATTATGCCTTTTACTTTTCATTATGGTATGAGATTTGATTAAGGCAGTCAATGACCCGGTGCTTAGAAGCAGAAGGGGAAAAAAAGGAAAAAAAAAAGCTAATGGAGCCATAGAGCTAAAATATGCTGCTGAGAAGTGAAACAATTGAAGGTGTGGAAGAGAGAGGAACTATCACAGCACTGTTGGCACCGAAGTGGTGTTGGGAGGCTTTTACCTGTCATAAAGCGTATGCTGGCACTATTTCATCCTCCACCTTGGCCATAATGCAGACCCCGTTTGTGTGGGAGAGTTTCCCAGCCTGAGAGCAGAGGAGCACACGGATGCCCACACTCCAGAATCCCAGGCAATGCTCACCAGCAGCTGCTGCTCCCAGCAGCCCAGTGCCTGGTTCTGGCTACGCCCCTACACATTTCCCAGGGAGGTTTTTAAAGGTGCTTAGGAAATAAAAGGAGTTGTACCTCCATGTCTCTTTGTGCCACTGACAGAAAACCACTTTTGTTTCCTTCCCTTCTCTCCCTTTAGACCTTCTGCGTGTTCCCCAAAACTTTGTGCTGCACTTGATGTGTCAGAGCTCACTGGGAAGGAAGGACTGCTCTCTGCACAGTTTTCTGTCACGACCCTTTCAGCGTTTTGACTCAAGGTAGTTTGGCTTTATCACTCCCTGGGTGCACTGTAGGTGCCTGTCTCCTGAGGCTCATGACGTGAACCATCGTGATGATGTGTGGAGCCTCTTCTCCAAGCTGCTCTGTGTCAGTCATTCAACCTTTTAATGTGATTAGGACGTTAATTTGCATGGTACTGTGCGTATTCTTTTACTGGAATATATATACTATGAAATGTATGATGTAAGTTAATCCAAAGCTAAAGAGGCCAATAAAAGCCAGTTCCTTAAGGAGGAAGAAAAATGAGCAGAGCTCAATGGAAGAAAAGCTTGGTCTCAGTCCAGAGTCCTGACTCATTGTTAGCCTCCAGAGCGTCCTGACTAGCATCAACGTGTCCTGGAAGCAATGTGATTTTCCTACTGTATTAACGAAAAAATAATAAAATGTAATGCTAAAACAATAGGACATACCAGAAAAATTTCCACTGAGGAATGGGGCTCTGTAATAAGCTCATGTCAGAATGATTTCCATCCTGTTTGCAGAATCTGAGCATATGGTGGAGTGACATGACTTTGTGCAGGCTGTGGAGAAGGGAGCAGCTCCTATAGGTGTGTAGACTGTTTCTTCTATACCAAGCACTTCAGAAAGCTGCGATAGAGAATATGAAATATATTTCTATTAATGGGAGCCACCCAGTCAAGAGGGAGCACTAGGAACGTGCTGTATAGCTGCAGAGAAGCATTAAGACCTCATGGAAATCTGAAAAATGCTTCAATGGCTTTCTACCCGTGTCTCTCCATAACTATAATCTCAAAAATATATATAATTTGGAAGTGACGGCGTCCTGGAAGCTTGGCTAGTGTGAGCTCACAGTTATCTTTTGCTTGATCCTGTGAAATAAATTATAAGCAGCAAATCCCAACTGCAGATAAATTCTTCTCCATCTGTTTTCCTATAAGAGAAAAAAATGTAGAACTGCTTTCATGCAACAATTGCACAAGCAAGTCATAAGCTTAGAGACAAAGGAGAAGAAAACTAGAATGCTTTCTGGTTTAATGCCAAAGATTTTTTAGATAAAAATTCTCTGAAAGTAACTTCAATAAACCATTGACTGTTGAACTTAAACAAACCCCAAGTCAAGTTAAATTCAATTTCACTTAAATATTCCTTAGGAGAAAAAGAAAACATAAATGTACAAAACCAAAATTTTTATGTCTTAATTGTCATCTTTTTCCCCACAATGCGTCCTAAACTGAAATGAGGTCATTTGGATTTTAGTAACCAGTCCAAGTACAGTGAAAAATATATTTCAAGGTAGAACAAGAGTTCACATCCCAAAAACAAAGGAGTTAGCAAATATATAAAACTGCATGAGACTGAATGCACTCAATGCCTAGGGAAGTATAGTTTTACCTGTCAAAAACAAAAAAGTTGGTCTGCGTCCATTACACGGACATAAAATAATCCCAGTAAGGGCTAAAGCCTGAGAAAATACTGGCTAAACTTAGCAGGAGGGTTCCTAAATCAGAGTTCTTCTTTCTTTTCAAGGAAAATTTTACTTCATTTAAAAATAAAGCAGGTGCAATCCTGTGTGAATCAATAACGTGTAGTGACAAAAAAGTGACAAAAGATGCTTATGCAGTTATAATTACAGCTTGCAGGTCATTTAAATGCCTTGCATAGATGGTCCATAAAGAGAATACGACCAGGCAATAGGAATAAGAGCCTAAATAAATAGTAAGGATGTAGAAGTAAGGCTAATGAAAAATGAACATTCTTGTTAGGAAGAGAGAGTGACAGTAAGAATTAGAGTGATCCAGAGTTTCAGAAATACAAGTGAGTGAACATGGAGTGCAGACTTTGCATATGAGTATCTGAAAGGGATCTAAAAACCAAAAAAAATGTCTGGTAGTTACATCTGTCCCTCTTTAATCACTGCATGCTTATTTAGGCAGTGAAGGTTTGTAGGCAGTGAAGATTTTTCTTTTTCCCACTTTCATATTTGTTGTGTTTTTTCAGTCTCTAATAAACGTCTATCAGAAGTGCTCTGACCCCACTTGAAATCCAAACCCCAAAAATGCATGAAGGGAAATAATCCAAATGTCAAATGTAACCATGAGCAGTTGGTCAGTCCATCCAAACAAAAGCAGTCGAGCCACATCCTTCTCTTTCCTCTCTGGAGACTCACATACATCTAATAATAACCCACCACGGGCACTTTGAGGAAAGGGAAGTGAGGAGGAGCTGTGAGTTTTGACCCCTTTCTAGAAAACAAATTGTCTCCAGGCATTTTGGTGAAAGTGCATCAGCTGGTGACATCCAGTGTAAAAGTTTATGTGAATAATCTGAATTACACCCAGAGATCAGGTGGAGCATGCAGTGCCACTTGCAACGTGTGTGAGCAACTCAGGAGGCTCTAACGACCCCGCTCTGCAATCTCTGAAGTGTTCCTGCTGTCCTGCAAGGGTCTCTCCTGCATGACTTCACAGCAAGTTGGCATTGGAAAAGCCATGAGAAAATAGGATGAGTTTTTCCCCTGATAAGACAGTCTGTTCGTGATTCATGGGCGCTCCGGTGCCCTTGCCCATGTCCTCCCCAGCAGCAAGGGATGGTAGCAGCACCCATCTAATTCTCCTGCAGCCCAGACTAAAGTGTGAAATCATAAATGTGCTTCAGCAGGATGTATTTAGGTGACAGTTTTGTGGAAAATATTTGGTTTTCTGTTGACGATCTTGCCACCAAAGACACTGGCAAGATTAACTGGTACATAGTGGCGGCTGAGGGAGCAGCCGTGCACTGTCTGGGGACTTCATCTGGCAAACACTTTGTGACTTTATTAATGCCCATGAGCTGACCAGGGCTGCTTTTATGTGTGAAGTTAAATATATGCCTGCTTGCAGCGTGAGGGGCTTTATGTATTTATACGTCATATCCTTGAAAATCTAGCTTTCATGTGTGAGTACTTGGTTAATGTGGCTTATTCCCCTGCATTCTTCCCTGAATGTAAGTTCTTTATGAATCTACCTGAAACTGTATTTTGCAAATGTGTTGGTTTCAGTTTGTAAGAAAGTTGTTCCTGTTTGTACTGCTGGGCATTTCTCTTGTTCATTTTCCTTTGTCAGAGGCTGACAGCACACTGGCTGCAGTTTTCATGTGATCATTCCTGAAATTGCTTTGTGCTTGGACAAATGTGTAGGTGTTCCATGCAACTTCTTTAAATAGTGAGTGAAAACAGTACTTCAAGAATAAAGGAATATACCACAAGATTCCGCTTCTTTCTGCAGTTTTTGTCTCTCATTCATCTATTGAGTTTATTCTTACTCCCTATCATTCATCCCCCACTTTATATTAACAACTTTTCCCTTGATTTCATTGATTCTCCTTGCCCACAGTGGCCTTTTTTAATAATTTATTCAATATGTTTATTCTTCTGAAAGTACAGGCTGCCAAGAGAGGTTGTGGAATAGTCATCATTGGCTCACCTAGACACCCATCTATTAGGGATTATTTAAGGATAAGGAAATCAATCCTTCTGTGATTCATGGGGAGGAGGGGACGGATTAAATGACCTGGTGGAATAGTCCCCTCTAATTTAAATTATTCTGTTTTGGGTTATGTTTCTTATTTTGTTGGATTTGGGGTGTTGTTGTTGTTGTTGGCTTTTTTCTTGTTTTTGGGGTTTTTTTTCCTTTTTTTTGTTCTAAATTCTTTTTGATCTCAATTTCCTATTTTTTTTTTTTTTTAGATAATGTCCTCTTGTGCTCATGTTCTTTGAAAGTATGGAGAATTTGCATGAACCAATTTTTATTAGTTCCCTTGAGAATGTTAAAAACTTCAATTAGGTCACAGTGAAGTCTCTTTTCCAGAGTGAAATTCCTTAATCTTCCTTAATAACTTAAATCTTTGAGAAGTGATGTTGTTCTGCAATGCATTTTCCTCAAAAGTAATTATATACCGGCTAAGTTGCTACATAATAGTCAGTGCTGTGTTGTGCTCTGAGTATAATCAGTCCTTGGGTTTTGTAGAGCCTATTAGCCCTGATGGGCTGGAAACACATGACTGTCAGGATGGAGTTGCAGGCTGGGAGATAGGAATTTCCAGTTTCCAAGAAGCCGGCGTTTTCTATTTGCACAGGAACCTCTTGCAGCGTAAGCTGATATTCTGCCTGTATTTCTTAGTAGATCTGCTCATTTGTAATTTTGGGATTATTTTAACAACAGCAGGCAAGGAAATCCGTGAGGCAAATGTGAGTTAACAGGCTGAGATATGATGCAAGCTCTGTCTTTTGCTTCATGCATGTATTATCCTCCTTGCTCAGTGTTTGCTATATTTTCGAGTAGAATGCATCAAGCTGTTTAATACTGCCAGTAATCAAAAGCCAAAATCCCAGTATTGATCCCGGGGCAGTAGGAAGCCAGAATCTCTCAAGTCTGCGAGAAACTCCCCTTCGTGGCTGCCCTTGTGCTGTTTCTTCCTTCACTTGTGTCAGCTTTGGGGTCATTGCATAACCACCCTGAAACACTTCTACTTTCTGGAATTAAGGGAAAAGAGCCATCCAAATCCTCTTAAGAAGCTTTGAGAGAGCTGCTTGCTTTCCTCTGTGCAGCAGTGAGAGCTCCGTTAGTGCATCGTCGGGAGCACGAGCAGCTCTGCTTCATTTCCTTGGCCTCTGTTTCCTGACCAGGAGCTCAGTGTGCTCCAGTGCCAGCCTCCAGTGGGGTAAAAAGGGACTCACTGGGCTAAAACATAAAACTAAAGTAATGTCAAAATGGGTTGTTTCTAGAAGAGCTTTGATGTAATATCAAGAAGAGTTTTATCTCACCCGAAAGTACATAATGAATATTGTGGAGGCCTCCAGGGTCCATATGGATTCAAAGTTTCCTGCCAGCTCTGTTGTAAGGATTAGGATAATCTTCTTGGAAATCTGTAAAGAAAATGAGGACTGAAGATGTTGGAAAAGAGGAATGAGGTGCAGGGATCAGCAAATGATCAAGTTTTTCCTTTCATGTCTCCTGCAGGTTATATTCCTATTTCTGGTCTATGTGATCTTAAAAAGTGGGGGATTGAGGCAAAATCTCATGGCCCAAACACTCTCCAACCTGAAAGGCTGACATTAAATAGCTTCTCTTGTTTTTTAATCCTCTAGTTTTATGAATTCATTTCTTCCCTGGGTGTCTTCAAAATGTTTGCTCATTTTATGGACAACGAGATGCAGATGTTTTGCAATTAAGAGCATAAACATTCTGCTTGAGCAACAAGAGTTTATAATACCTCTTCATCTCAGCTTGGTTGGTGCTATTCATAAGCACAAGGTGGTTCATGCTGAAGTTGCCATCTTGGTCAGCCTTTTCCTCATTCCACATACAGTGGATAAAAGTGGGTTTTTTTGGAAAAACATGAGAGGTTTGGTTACTTCCCTTAACCACTTCCAGCTGAAGAAAAAATCAAGAGGGTTTCATAAAGCAGCAAAACCTGCTTCCTGCACCCACAGTTTTGCTGGTGTATCTTCTTTCCCTGCTCTGCATTCTCCTGATGCTTTTTGCCACCTCTGGAGCACTGTCTCTACTAATAAAGGTATTTCTATAACCCAGTTGTCCATGAAGTCATGATGAGAAGCCCTGCTCTTCCAGTCCTGCTTTTTTTCTGAAGTAAAGACTCTTTGATCACTCTGTAATAATTACAGCAATGTTTTCCCTCAGCCCTATAGGCATTATTTTGAGGGCAGGCACTGGTGTGGCACTGACTTTATGGATGTGTATGTTTTTGGCAAGGAGAAAATGTTCAAATATTTCTCCTCTCCCTCTGCTGTGTTTCCCATAAGTCTCCGTGCGCCTCATTTCTGCTTTGCAATCTGCGGTCACATTCTCCACACGTTTGGTTACAGCAGCCTGGATGTGGCAGAATCAGAGCTGTTCTTGCTCCAGTCTGCACAGCAGCCCTGTTTTGGACACAGAAGTGACACTCCTTATCTTTCTGTCCCACTTGGTCCCCTGAGAAGGAAAAGACACTGAAGAGCGGATGGGACCAGAGGTGTCTTAAATGCCCAGTTTCTACAGCATGTTACCCTCTAATATCACTGGACTTGGATTCTTCTTGTTCAAATCTTCTCCTGCACCAGCAGTTTCCTGTCCAAGTGTGTCTGGGGTCACCCTCTGATGAAACATATGCTTATGAGTCAGATTCAGAGCTCATGCAAGAAATGGATCCAGGAGAGCATCTTCAGACTCTGTTTTGTATCATATCAGGCTTCAAGTTTATACAGTCTTGCCATACCAGGATATTTTTACTGTCCTAGAGATCAGAAAAAAAAAAATTTTGTCTCTTGGCTGAAGGATTTGTCCATATTTGTTCCAGCTTAATTTAACTCTGGTTGAATTCAGTGCATCCAGTTTCTAGGCTTAGCTTAACTTTGGGACATACTCTTATTCTGCTATAACTGTTTACTTCAAATATTGTACCTTAGCCAAACAGTCCCTGCTTGTAATAACTGAATAGTTGCTTTCTTACAACACCCACTGAAAGGCACTACAGGAAAAAGAGGTCAGAGTCACAGGGAATTTTTTATTATTATTTTTGGGTTTTAACCTAAAAAAAGGAGAATTTTAAAAGTTTACATTACAATCTTTGTTAAAGTCAACAATAACAAAGCTAGAAGTAGGACTAGAACTCCCATGGCACTCAAATTTATATTACAAGGAAATGCAAACTACTTAAGAGGCCTGTTGCACAGCAGTGTATTCAAGTCTTTAGCTAGAGTCTTAAGGGTCAAATTTCTGGCACTATTAGTCATGCTATTTATTTATGTATGGACACAAATAAACATGTATATGCTGCATGTGTGCACACACACACGTGCACCCTGGCCATTGCCAGACCCCAGCGCTGCACGGGCTGGCTGCAGATTTCAATGGAAATCCCGCCTGGAAAGATTATGAGCTCTGTGCTTGCAGGCAAAGGGGCTGGGGAAGGCAGTGTTACCACTCATGAGGCTTCTGCCAGTTACAAGATGTTTCTGTTTCTGTCGTGTTACTGAAAGAGAAATAAAGTGGGAGAAGCAAGAGGCAGCACGTGCAGAAAGGATCTTTCCCACAGAGGTATTGGGATTGCTGACTTTTGAGTTGCAAAACTGTGATCCTTGCATGGATCCTTCAGCTGAGAAGACAGAAACTCGCAAAAGAATGGCATTTTCTGCCTTTGGCAGGAATAGTTGTTCACCAATGCAACAAAGAAGGGATAAATGTATTGGTATATAGACCTGCTTTCTTCCAGATAACCAAACTGCCATCCCTGGACACTGCCTGCCCGTGCTCTCCTGAGGTGAGACCACTTCCATTCCAACACCCCCCCACACAAAGATTTCAAACGTATCTGAGCTGCTGAGATACACTGGGTTCTTCAGTCTAATAGAAACTGACTGCAGTGGGTAACGTGGAAAAATTGAAATTGTGTCAGGTACAAGTTTATCCCTGTTGTTTAAGAGGTGGAAAACTACTGTGTTTCTTATTTCCCTTGATAGCTAGGATGAGGCACACAGAATAAAAGTGCTGAACTAGGATTCAGAGTTTTCACAGGAGGTAGCTTTGACCAATGGCAATACAAGCTTTGATTTGGAGGAGAAGAAGGAGGTCTACAAATGCATGAGGTGTCAGCTGTCCGTAATGAAGACCTTCTGGCTGAGACCAGCCGTGGTTTGTGTGTGATTCCTGTGTGCCTGGGCTCTGGAAGGACTGATCCACAGTTATCCTTTATGCAAGCCTTCTATCAGCAGCTCTGGTACCTCTTGATCTGATACGGAGTGATTGTGGCTAAGCTGTGGGACAACGTGATACAGCTTGTTTATTATAATATTTGGGAAAGAAAAAGATGGTTCTTCATCATATCCCAGCATTCCTGATTATGTGTGACAAACTGGAGCTATTTAGTCCAAACCATTAATGACCTTGTAATGCTTTTTAAAGCCAGTCAGGACCATGATTCTTATTTTGCAACATTTTTATGTGTCATGATTAAAACGTTATGGGAGGCAAGCTGATTACCCAAACCGAGTTAGTTGAGTGGATGTTTTTGGTGGACAGTCGTATCAGCCTGTGTGCTCCTGCCGGGCTGAGCCTTCCAGTGCCTCCCAGCAAACAGCGCTCAGCTGAACTCCCAGTGACCCAGCTGTCTGTGCTAATCGCTCCCTGATTACTGGCTAATCAGGGCCTTGTTTAGAGCAGCCAAGCCAAAGCCACTCTTTGCTAGGCTGCGCTTGGAGAGTGGGATGCATTTTTTGGTCGTCCCCATCACTGGGCCGTGATTGCAGCCTAGGTGGAAAATGAATTGCGGGCTTGTCTCGTGTGAGGCCAGCTCGGAAGTTTTAGCTGGGTGCAGACTTCCCCAGCTCCTCTGTAGCCCCGTGCATTGAAGAAAGCACCATTTGCAGTGTTATCTGCCTCTCACAGCTGTTAGAAGTGAGAGGGCAGAAGTGCCTGCTGGGGTCAGTAGGATAGATTTTATTCTCTAATCGCCTCAGTACAGTGAACCCACCCCCAAGGTGTGGTCTTGGTTCACACTTGTCACGGAGTTCAACTCAGCTTGGAGAAGAGGGACAAGGAGAGGGGGAAGGAACCCTCACCTGTATTTCTGCAAATATGTCACTTAGTAGATGCCTGAAATAAATAACACTGTTTAAAGTGTGAACTTTTGTTACCAGATTTTTGTGCAGATGGGAGTTATAAACCTTCCTGTGATAGCTGCCCCGAGAAGAGGATCCCATTTGGCAGCATGCTGCATAATTCAGAAAGCAAAAGGTGGCATTAAAAACCAATATTATCCTTGTCCTTGGCCAGAAGGGTGCAGGCAATGGCTTGGCCTTTTTTTCCAGCATGTGCATTAAAGGTTTAATCAGCTATATAAGGTTAAATGTCACCCTGGTGATTTTTAGTATGGGCTTTCTAGACAAACATATCTTGCTGTCAAACAAATACCTGCAGTTTTAAAACAGGAAATAGAAATTTTTTTTGGTTTACAACTTATGATCAGGAACACACAACATGAGCTATCCTGATCTCTCTGATCTAAAAAGCACTGCAGTGACAGCAAGAACCAATCAATTAGTACAAACCTACTAGTTTGGACTTTTGAGGTCTTGAAACTTGCTTTTGCTGCAGATACATTATGATCTAACGGATATTTTTTAAAGAGCGTGAGATGTGTTTTTTCCTTTTTTCCCCCCTTCATTTGTTATTTTGTTAATGCAGCCGCAAAAATTATCTACACTCAAAACCAGAATGCTGTGTTCTACAATAGCCTGAGTTAGTTAATCTGAGTTATAGACACCTTAAGGTTTACCTTCTTCAAGCCTACCTGGAAAGGCTTCTGATCGCATGTGAAAATTAGTTCAATATACCACATAGCTAAAAAAACCTGTATCTTCTGATCTTACCAGCACTTTCGGTTCATTTGAGGTGCCAGACAGGAAGGACAAGATAAGAAATAAGCTTATTAACGGAGATACTGTATATTAATAAGGTGATCATCTCTCAGTTTGTTCTCCCTCACCAGTTATCATGAAAGTGAGATCGTTTTTCTGGGTGTGTATCAGTGTAAAATATGCCTGATGGTATGTGTATGCCTGATGGTTTGAAATACATCTCATTCTGGTTGAAAACACCATGGTCCCCTATTAAGATCTCTAAACTGGATTTCCATGAGCGTGAAAAGTGGGGCTGACCCCAAAAATCTGCAGATTTCCAATCTGGCCAGCGTTCTGATGGATCCGTCAGCCCTAAACTTGAATACACATCCATTCGCACATATCATAAACAGAGAGTGTAGAATAGCAGGGGGAAACTTTTAAAAGAAAATTACTATTATAAATATTCCAGGACTTCACAATAAAAGGCAAAATGTATTGAAATTTATGGGGTTTAAAATTTCCTCACAAAGTTTAAAGTAGGCTTGTGTTTGCTTTTTTGTCTGACCCTGCTCACCTTTGCCAGTGAGAAGGAGCCAATTTATGAAGGAAGTTGGCTTTTCCTAAAGGCAGATTTGAAATTTCATGCATGATGTTAGAATTTCCTAGCATTTCTGCATGCCAAGAAGAAGTCTTTCCACTCAGTTTCCCAGAAAAAAAAAACACAACATTCAAGGTACATGGTTTTCAAAATGTTGAGATAATTCAGCTACAAATATTTGCAGCATCCAGCCCTGGTTGTTAAAGCAAACACTGCTCAGGAAATAGATGCCTTTGCCAGGGACTGCGAAGACCAGGGTATTTGAGTCTCTCACTTTTCTCTCTGGCCATCTCAAGGAAATCCCTGCACCACTCTTTCCTCATTGCCTCTCTTGAAGTGGAAGAAGTTGCTTTTTATTGTGTTTATCTTTATGATGCATACAATAGGCCCAAATACCATTATAGTTTATATTTATTTTCGTGATATTCAAGAGATATCCATCAATTATACTGAACAAAAACCGGACTTGAATGCATAATGTGTTTTTTTAAATTTCATCATGTTTGGGTTTTGCTCCTTGCCCTTTCCAGAAAGCTTGATGGACTACTTGCAGTCTGCTTTTAATCCTTTTTTAATGGTAAATGAACATTCTTCCTCCTTTGGTGTTAGAAACACTTCTTGGTCCTGGGAATTCATCTGCTCGTTTCATCTTAAAACTCTCACAATGTGGAGCAGATTGTTTGATAGTGCAGGGTGACACACATGCTTTTTTAAACAACTGTTGTCTTTATTCTTCTGGCAGCAAATGCCACTGCTGTCAAATAAAGTAAAATTGACTCCCACAGGAAGGCTTAAGGAGTCAGATATACCATCACAAATTCTGGCATAGACTGCTTGGAAACCTTTTTCTTCTTGTTTGGCAGGACATGTGCTCAGTCCCTGAACACGCTGCTCAGAAGCTGTTACAAAAGACAGAAGACAATAAATACTAAGCAAGTTAAAATTTTATCTGCTTTGAGAGATAGGGGTCTGAGACACGAGAGTTCAATTGACAAGAACAAGAGATCTCACACCACTCTTGTAAATGAAAAGCTTTTAGGCAGGCGGTACCTTCCCCAGTGCCATGTTTTTCTTAGAACTGGGGCATACATTACACACAAATTTGAGATTATCTCCAACAATTATCTAAAATTAACTGTGGTTTTCTGATGAAAAACATTTAGAGGAGGATCTGATAAGGAGTGCGCCTATTTATAATGCTTGCTACGAGAAAGGTTTGCTACTCTGAGTGAAACCAAAACACACCATGTGTCAGAGGATAAAAGAACACTGGCTTCCTTTCCTTTGCTTAATTAGCAGCAGCACTGGGATTTTATCACATCTATCAGTGGTTAACTGAAAAGGGCCAACACGAAGAAGAAGCGTTCCCATTTCTGTTTCTTTCGGTGTGGCACCAGCTGCCCTCTGAACACCTCTGCTCCCATAGAGCCTTTACAGACCACGGCTGTCACCCAGGGCAGCTCGGAGCTCTCCTGGCAGCTTTTTACCCTGTGCACCTCAGAAAGGGGCACCAGCTTGGACAACCGAAGCAAGTTCACATCTGTTTGGTCCTGCACCGGGGCCAGCCCCACACGCACTTTGGGGCTGGGTAGAATGGGGCTGCTCCAGCTGCATCTCGAGGGCATCTCACAGGAGCATCCTTAAACACTCACCATCACCTCAGCACACTGACACAGCGGAGCTTGGGTGCTAAAAACAGGAGCTGCTGAAGAGCCATGGGGCCAAGTCCCTCTGTAACTCCACATTTATTTAGGTGTGACTTGGCCAGGGGAGCCATGCTCATGTTTGATTCAAAGGACTCCAAAATAAGTGCGGAGTCCAGCTGGATATGATGTTATTTACTCCTGGTTATGAAAGGCTGGAACAACCCCAGTGTAGGAGGCTCAGAGGGAAACACCAACAGCACAGGTTCCCTCCAGATCAGCTCCTCTGCATCCTTCCAGCACAGAATGGAAGAGGAAAAACAAGCAGTTGTGCTACATGAAGGGTGTTTCCCTTAGTCCAGGCACTGGGTGGGAACAAGTCACTGTGTTTAGGGACTCCTCAGGCTATACAGAACACAAATTACAGGGAGGGTTTTGTCAGCAGACAGTATCAGTGGAGAGGCTCCTTTTCCCAGGCCACAACATGTAACAGGTCACAGAATGAGTCTCCAAAGAGATGCTGTGGTTTCTCTCTTGGCTTTTTGCACATCTTGGACTGCACAGAGCTGAGTTCAGGGACCTGATTCACATACAAGAGAGTTACGGTAAGGAATATTTTAAAGCTCTGATTTCTAAAACCATCTGAAGTTTGGCAGTTTCACCTCATGGGTAACGTCCACACAGACACATGTAAATTCTTTCCTTCCTTTATATGAACCCGAAGAGAGTAAGACTCACAAAACTCATGTCACCTTAAATTCACATGCTGAACAAATTCACATGCTGATTAAACAAAAAAACACAGCCGTTCTACTCATCCAGAGGCCTGATGGATCTTGACAAACCTTTCAATGAACTCATTGTGGCTTGTCATTTGTAGGAGCCACAGAAACCAGGTGGATTTTGTTGTAAGAAATTTTCCATAGTTCTGCTTATCAGTCATGTGAGCATGGGCAATTATTTTCACGTCATGTTTGCTAGTACTGATTTACTTTGAATTTGACTGGTCTTAAAAAAAGAAAATCTTTAATCTAAACCAAACAACCCTTAATGCAACCAAATGTTTGGATGAAGAAACGGCAAATGTCTGTGTGTTTGTGAAAGGAGCACCAATAAAAATAACACAGACACCATCTAAGATTGTAATGCCATCAGGCAATGCAGAATAACTAAAAGAGCCAGTTGTAACTTTGCAAGGTTGAAAGGAGTTCCACAGTCTCTTTAGGATATTGGCTTTAACTGGAGAAGAGGCTTGCAAATTTTACAAGCGGTTTCTCCAAAAGGTTTGCAAATCTGACTGCTTCTTTTGTTTGTCTTCCATTTTTAGAAAGAACAACTTTTTAGAAATTTCTGCATGAGAAATGTTTTCTCAGCTGCTAAAGCTAATTAGGAGACACAAGGATCAGTTTTGTTATATTTTCCTCTGAATAGAAGTGAAGTTATTTCATGCAATTTTTTACCCAACTCTGCTGTGTGATGGGCTGCATACAGAGCAGTTTATTTATACCACTTTATCTCACACCTGTTTGGATACTGGCTGTTTTATGGTATTTAAACATACTATTTCTTGCCAATTGCTTTATCTCCACAGTTCCTGCTTTTGCTGCAAATGTTTCTTATTAACTCTAGAAGAAACATCAATTGCTCCCTGAGCATTATTAGTGAGGACAAAAATAACACAATTGTTAGTTACTTCCAAAATGTTATCACTGCAGACCTATAAAGCAGGCATTCTTTCAAAATACTGTAGGGGCTCTTTTACTCTGTTGAAAATAAATAATACATGCTTTAAGGACTTGTTATTTCGCTGGAATTTTGTTTTTAAATGGAAAAAAATATAACAATCCAAAATTCTGAGTTCCACTGCTGTGCAGTGTGCTTTCTGAGGTATTTTATTGAGCGCACCTCTCTAGCTGCAAACCTAGAACAGTGTCAGGCAAAGCCCCACAATGGGAGCACACGAGATTATTCATGCAGAAAATGCCTAATCCCTCGGGGATGCCTTCCTCTGGTTTGGATATTTCTCCCTCTAGCCTCACATTTTGGGTCAGTGATTTTCGACCCTGCAAGTAGGAAGGAGGTGGGGGCCACCCCTCTGCACAGGCTGTCATGGGGCTCTGCACTGCTCAGAGCCCTCAGGAGGACTAAAGGACTTCTACTGCCCTAAGCCCCACTGAGAGGGCCCTGCAGAGTCCAGACTGCAGAGGTAACGTGAGTCAGACAAATCCCTTACCTGGCAGAGACTCTTATGGCCACAGAGGCCACGTGAATGCTTGTGCTTCTCACGCCTTCCCCCTGTCACATCAGCTCCAGAGCCGTGAGCTGAGCAAGCCAGGGCAGTGGTGCTGTGTTTATCCACACCTGTCCTTTAGGCAGCGTGTCCTGGCATCACCATTCCTGGCACTGAGGCTGCTTCCAGCTTGTACAGACTCCTGACAACAGCCTGGGCTGGAGTTGAACGTTCAACCTCTATTAATTGCCCATAACCCCACATTGTTCCGTTGTATTGATGTCTAGGTAGATATCAGACAAGGGGAAAAGAAGTGCTGAAGTAGATGTCCCTGGCTGCAGAGGTCGGGATCTTTACCTCAGCATTTGCAAAGCCTGATTTCAATGCAGTTGTCAGGCAAATATGCCCCGAGTGCAGCTGGGACACAACAGGACTGCCTGGAGAGAGGAGTTAACTTTCAAAGCAACTGCTGTAGCCAGGATGCCTCACTTCGTGCCTGCTTTCTGAAGTAGGTTCTTTCATCCACAGCCAGAGCACACACCACCCTCCATCCTTCTTCCTTGGGTGGTGTTTTTACTGGAGGCATTGCTGGATCTGAGCTTCATTTTATCCTGCCTTACTGCTACTGTTTAAAAACCTGTCCAACTTGAAGACACGTGTCAGTGTTGCATTTAGGGCTCCAGCTTATCATCTCTTGTTTCTCTATAACCAAAATAGCACCATTTTAAATAACCTACATACCTGGTAATGAAGGTAGCCCTACATGAGCTCTTCACAGCGAAACTTCCCTTACCAATCCGGGGTTTTACTACAAAAAGCAGAATTTCCAAAGGACAGAATTTCTCACCTGAGCTTGCCTTCAGTGATCCTCAAAGGCTGGAGTTTAGTTCTGAAACCACAAACTTAATAAGGTTGTTTGTTGGCTGGGTATTTTTGTCATTTCCTTTAGGCTTTGCTGTATCAACATGAAACTCAAAAAGCCCAATTTGCATTTACACTCAGGTGCATTTGCACTCCCCTTTGTTAAAACAAACAAACAAACAAGCAAACCAGTTTTTCAAAGCTCATTCCTTACAAGCCTAATGAGAGGTTTCTTCCACTGAAACATCTGGTTTTAGTCACTGCTGGTCGCAGGATACTGACAATTCCTCTGTTCTCAAAATGCAGGGAAAGCAGTGTTAATGCTGGGCCTGGGGAACTACTATGAACCCAGCCAAAATAGCTCTTGTGACTATAATCATTCATTGCTCTTAGATATTTTATGGTGCATCAGAAAATGGATTCTATTTATATGAGCATTTCTTAAACTAACAGTGAGACTTTTGTGCAAGTGAGAAGTAGGCTCCAAACCTGTGCACATTAAACAGAGATGTGTGACTGATGAATCACACAAGAGCCAACAGTGCCTGATTTCATTAGCTGTATTAATTTCTGTAACACATACCATTTAATAGAGGCCTCATCTTCAAGGAAAAGTTTTTAAAGATTTGCGGAGGAGGAAATAAAAGTTAACTCAGTTTGGATGCGAGAGGTGCCAAGCTACCTGCAAAGCTCAAAAACGCTGTAAAAACGTTCTCTCGTGCAGTGTGCTGCTCTTGTAAGCCTAGACCTGTAAATCACACTTCAGCCATGAACATTTTCCAAGTACTTTCCAGCAATATATCACATTGCTCAGCAGCTTAAGGCTGTCTGACAGGAGACCATGTATAGTGGTAGCAAATTAAATAGACATGGGCCGGTGACACAGACCCATCATCTTTCCATGGTTCAAATTTAAATCTGTTTTCTCACCCTTTCATGGTGTTTTAATGTATTTTTCTTCCTTAAATTTGTTACCATTAGGCAAGAATGACCTAAGCTAGATTTTGAAATCTGAACTTTTTTTTATTTTTGGTTCTAAGTCACTTCCAAGCCCAGAGGACCATTTGTATATGCTATACATATAATCTCACAAAAACAGGGATTCTTAGAAGATTTTGGCCAAGAGAATTTAAAGATGGAGATTTCTCTGCAGTTGAGCACGACCCTTGTCTTAATTTCTCAACTCAAAACCCAGCCTAGCCCTAAATTGAATCGGCCTCCAAGCATGAACATTTTTCACACCATTCCATATTTTATGCTGTATTTACTTTTGACATTGGTTAAAACCAGTCTGTTTTCTTTGGTATAGCCCATCCTGTCTGATTCTGAGATGTGCACTCAGTTGTTCACCTTTGGTTTAAAAATGTTGCACAACATACCAAACAATACACACTCAGGGAAAGAATTCCCAGTGTAGGAGATCTTAGATCTTTTTATTATCACACTGAAGATTTAAGTCCCACCTCAGTATTTTCATAATTTTACACAGTTGCTGCAATTATTTATCTATAGTCAGAACTAGAGCTCTTGTTTTACAGCTTAATGCTTAAAAATCCTTAACAAGTGTCAAAGCAGAAAAGAATTATGTTTTATCTATTTCAGAACTCGTAATTAAATTGCTTTTTCTTACACTAAGACAAAACCGGGGAAAAAAGCCAAACTCCTACCAGAAATGCTCACCAATTGCATATTTCAATCAGCACAGTGCAGAAAGCAAGAGCAGTTAATACAAAACTGAGTGTAATTATTTACTGAGCAGTTTGTGGAGCATCCGTGCCCACTCTGTAAACTGGCCAACGTTTTGACTCACGTAGGAGACACATGTAAAATGCTGGATATCTGTCATACAGAAGCCTCACTGTAAATAAATAAGACTATGTGGGGTGTCTCCCACAGTTTACACCACATCACAACCCCTCTTACACAAGAGATCTGTAGGCACAGCAGAGATACCAGCGTGCCCATCTGCACCTTCATCACCCCTTTATCACAGGGCTGCTTACAGCTCTCCTCTTTGTAAACAGGTAACAAAGCCAACATGAAATTGTCTGTTCAGCTCAAGCACTGAGGAGACACAAACCGTGTATAAACCACCCTCCTCTTCGGCAGGGCAGACAAAGCTCAGCTCAGCTCCCTGGCACCTCTGGCAGGTTTTACAGCCCTGCAGCTCAGCCAGCCCCGTGTGCTCTGCTGCGGGGGAATTCCTGCAGCATCGCCTTCGGAGAGACACCTCTTTGGAGAGCAGATGGAGACAGGAGTGCCCCGGCTGGTGAAGGAGGTGCCATCTGTACATGGAGCTCAGGAAGCAATGCCAACCAGCTGCTGCTGCTGGGGCCCTCGAAGCTGAGTGCCGCGGAGGGGTCCCGTTCACAGCAATAAATCCACAGTCCTGGCCTGGGAACATCCCACCTAAAAGCACAGCTCTTGTCCTGGGCTAATGCTGCTCAGACATGAAGAGCTGAAGGTGTTCAATTCAACAACCGAAATTCACTTGGGAAAGGGTCTAAGGGCCTGATTCGAGAGCCACTAAGTTGAGCAGTGTGACTTCCACTGGCCACTGCTTTGTGGGGCTGGCTTGCACCGGTGAGAAATGCCCCCCTCCCTTCCAAACCCCTTTGGCTCACACTGTGTGTCTAATGTTTCAAAAGCTTCACGTATTTTTAGAGTGTGTTCTCAACTTTGGGAGGTGAATTGCTGGGAATTTGTTTCTAATATAGGTAATTTAAACCAACTATACAAATATGTGACCTTTTAAAACACTGGAGGATTTTGACATATTTCAGATCGATGATAAGATTGTGCCTAAAAAAAAGGCAAAACAAAACAAAACAAAACAAACAAACAAAAAAAACCCACCAAAAAGCTATGAAAACATCTCCTTCTGTTTCTGTTTATAAATTGCAAGTATGAGGCAAAAAACCCCAAACTTGTCTTGTTGCTTCCTTTGCTGACATACCAGTGTTGGTCAGTGAAGGAGAATGGACTTGAAATAAATTCATGACCCTCTTTGTTTCTGAAGGGGGAATTCCCTTGGGAATATTATTTTTCTTGAAGCCTGCTGCAGATAATAGATGTGCTTTATCTCTTTAATGATGGCTGTTGAGAAGCTCATAGAAGAGCAATTGCAAGCTACACTGCAGCTTCAGAAAGTTGTACTTTAACACACCAATTACTATTAATGAAACACTTGGAAAAAGATTTACAAATCCAGGCCATCTCTTTAATTATTAGCTGTGCATTTTTTCATTCAGTAATTTTCTCCCTGACCTCACTGATATTTGGGGAAATCAATTAATTCTGTTGAAATCTGTGGAGGTCCATTGGTTTATATAAAACTGCAAGGAAAAGTTTCTTCAGAATAAAAAGGCCGCATTAAAATATATTTTAAAAGCATACTTACCAGAAGAGCTTCATCTCCATTTACTTTTTGGTCCTTTATGATTTTCAAGTCCTTAGTAAGAATCAGATTCTGAAGCAAGATTAGAGCAGTGCATCAGTTTCCAATTGATTGTCTTACAGATGTTTAAAAGGAAGTATGTTATCAATAGAGATTATTATCTCTATCAAAATATTCAGTGAATGCTAATGTTATTCTTTTCTCATTTAAATATAAAGATCAAGCCAAGACCCTGCTTGCTTGAAGTCAAAAAACCCACTATCAGTTAAGCAAACTCCTTCATGAATATTTTTAATAGATTTTAAATTTTTTTTTTTTCTGCAGAATTCAGATGGGATTTCATGTCTTGTTCAAGATCAGTATTTGGAATGAGAACATTGCTGTCTCATGTATACCTAGACCTGAAAAATTAAAATATCCAGAAAGAGAACTGATTTAAAATCATCTTTCTTGAACTTCTTTAATTAATTAAATAATTAAAGAT
>VYZQ01018476.1:23236-34101 GCA_013400655.1 Mystacornis crossleyi
CATTGTTAGAATGCTTCAGATTAGAAATACGATAAAAAGGTTTCAGTAGATCTTCCAGCTTATCTTTTGGCCAAACAAAATCTGGACAGCAGGCAAACACTTCTTTAAACAAGCAGGAGAAATTTTGGACCAAAGCATCTAAAGGAAATCTATTACTTTAAAATAAAGCCTGCAGCCAAGTTGGAAGCTTAGAAAGAAAGATGGAAATTTTAAAAAAATCTGCTAATACGTCCTGGTTATCAGAAACTCACCTGTTCTTCTCAACATGGGCTGTCTTTCTATCAACAAATGCACAGAGAGCAAAAGTAAATTGTTTTATCCTGCTGGAGCTGTGAGCTTTATCAATTCAGTGTACAACTCTTTGCAAGTGAAACACCCAGGCCTGTTTTAGAAAACAGCAATTAAAATTATATTAACCAGCAGATCATGGCCAAAGGGAAGCTCATCCCTGGTTTTATGTTGTGGTGTAGGGACAGGGGCCATTAAGGATTCTGTATTTATTTTGTGCCTGGCATGGTGTATGGGATGATCAATGTCTGAGACAGATTCTGAAGTTACAAATTTACTTTAAAAGTAGCAGCAAATGCAATCATGTCTTGTATTTGTCTCAGTGCCAATGATTATGATGAAAAATATACAGATCCCTTCATTAGGGATTTAATTTTTGGAAGTTTACATTGAAGTTAAGTCTTGAAAATATTTTTGCTGTCCCAGCAGTGTCAGCAGGAACTTTGCCATTGCCTGTGCTGGAACTGAGATATTTTCCTTCTGATCTGTAAATCAGCTCCGTGAAAACGAAGCAAAATCATTACTTTGGAATCTTGTGTTTCATGCAGCTATCACATAGATCCCACTGCCTCCCTGATGGTCAGTTGTCCAACACCTTCAGCATGGGTTTATTCCCCGTGTATGCCAGCTTGTATGTTCTTCAGGATCTGTGACTCCTATTCTTAGCATTTCAGAAGACATGGATTCCAGCTGTGTTATCTCATTTAGGTGATTATGCAAAAAAGCGTCACTATTGTGCAATATTTTTTGGAGTAACTATCATCTGGTGGCTGAATCAGGTGTCCAGAGATCTCAATGAATCTGTGAAAGTGAAGAGATAAAAATTGTTTCATTACATGCCAGAGAAACATCCAAGTGACCAGGTTTCATTTAGACCTTGTTTTCCGTGGGTATCCCCATGCCAAGCTCCTTCAGAAACGCTGTTTGCAGCCCTGTGGGCCCTAAATAAAAACCTGACACTCTCGTTTAACCTTCACCCAGTTGCCCAGGCAGAACAGAGCCAAGTCTGCAGGCTCCCCAGTTCACAGTCTAATGTTTAAATACACCCACAAACTCAGCGCTGTCCAGCAAAAGCCACCAAGCATGACTTAGTCCTCTCCTTCCGTGAGAAATGTCAGGTAGAGTGGTACCAGCTTGTTAGCACGGAATACAATGTGCTTGGTCTCAATGTGTTAATCAATATCTGTATCTGAGAGGTGACATTTCAACAGCTGTGGAATGCTGGAGCCTGTTAGGATCTCTCTCTCTCTCTCTTTTTTTTTTTAAGTGTCAGATTATGAACTTCATAAATAACTGATGAGCACACCTCTAACAACACCACGTGTGTTTGTGTGTGCCTGTGTCAGCACCTTTCTGGATGTAAGAACGGTGACCCTGGAAAAATAGAATGTACTGGCTTACACACTTGCCCTGTGCTGCAGAGTTTTAATTAAGCATTGATATACCCTGAGCCATTTAAATACCCCCAGACCCCGAAGAGGTGAAAAGAATCATAGAAACATAAGGCTGGAAGAGATCTGAAGGGGTTGACTGGTCCATCCTCTTGCCCCAAGGCCCGACTTAGGAAATCCCCAGCACATCTCCCTTGAATTCATTCCTTAAAACCACCCTGAAATGGAACATCCACCACCTCCTCAGGCAATCTGTTTCAGTGCTTAGAATGTCCGAACTATCAAAGAGGATTTTCCTCATATTTAACCTGATAAACTTCCTCGAGTTTCAACCATACAGAAAAATAACCAAGCAGGGTGAGGCAGAAGTGGTGGGGAGAAAGGGATTGGTGTGAAAAGGGGAGTTGGATGAAGAAAAGAAATATATTTAACTGGAAAATGTACTTAAACGGAAGTGAATGTCAAGAGGAAAGGCCATGCAGAGGAGGACATGTAGTTCCTTGCACAAGGCTGTAAGGAAACATTTTCTGGGGGGAAGGAACAGAGTCTCTGAGACTAAGAATTTTCCTTTCAATGTTTTTCCCTTTCCCTTTTTATGTTCTTTATACTTTCTTTCTTTTCCACCTTTCTATGTTTCTTAGTATTCCACTTTTCTGTAGTGCTATAGTTTGGGGTTTATTCCCTATAGTTATAGGGTTTTTTCTTCTATAGGTTTTATTGACCAAACAATGTATTAAATTGTCAGGATGCAGTATGCCCAGAGAATTTCTGAGGCCAAACCAGCATCAGTGACTGTAGATGAATGCATACTCCAGGACAAAAAATTTTCAGACCTTTCTCTGCTTCTACATATTAATACCTACTTACACATTTTGAGAAGCCCAAGAACAAAAATTTTTAACCAATCTTACATATTTTACATGCAAACAGACTTTTGAAAGGCTTTTAAGCATCATTTCCTTAGCCCTCCCAACACCTCCCTGAGCACTGGCAGTCCTTCTTAACATGAAATGGTAAGAGCAACTCAGGTGGATATAACAGGAAAAAAAGAGAAATCAAATTAAATCAAAGAGGAAATGCTGCTAAGAAAATGCGTCTCAGTTTCTTGCTATCAGGCTTGTGGTGTGAGACAAAAATAAGGGGTTTTTTTATGATTTTGACCTCTTAGATGTTGCAGTGACATTGTAATTTAATCATAAGCTAATAATTTACCAAGTCTCCACTTCTGAGTAACAGAAAGTCATTGTGAGAACAACAGTGAATTTTCAGCTCTACTTGTGTCTTCATCAAGGCTATAAAAACTTTTTACAAAAGACCACAAGAAAACCAGTGAGGTGATCACACACAATAGGAGAGGTGAAATTATCAATAGAGTAATTTACAATAATTGTATTTGCAAATTGAACATCATTACAATAACAATAACTATAAAATCCCAGAAAGATACTTGATGCTCTTGAGTAATTACATGCAATTAATTTGTATCTAATTCCAGACTCTGGCACGCTCTAGCCTAGCCTTTCTCAGAAATACTTGCTGGCAATGAAAAAATAAGATGCTGCCCAGGCCACCTCTGCTGGGAAAGCTTTCTGTTGTGCAAGAAGGGTTCAGATTTGGCAAAGAGAAACAGTGCATCTGCAGGGAAACCTCTGAAGGATCCCAGTTTGTCCCCTGTACACGTGATAACAGCATTTATGAGATTATTCCAGTTGAGGTCTTTGGCTCCACCTTCTCACATCCCTTCTGCTGGCTCATGCTGAGCTGTGCCCCCACAGCAGCGTGGACACAATTATTTGGCACTGGTCAAACCAAGACAGGGAGGAGAAAACTTGTGCTATCTTAGCTAATGCTTTCCTTTCCCACGCTGATGAGTGAGGAGCAGGAGAATTTGAGCCTCCTCTTCCCAAACGGGGGAATGTTTGTCACCAAATAGTTTATACTCCCACAGCTTAACTGAAAAAAGGAGCTAAGGATTATTTCTGGACCATAGCTCTTCTTTTGGCTGGTTCTAGGGAGACAAAGAAAACTAAACAAACAAAACAGAGGGAGAAAGGAAGAGTGTGGGGACTGCAAAGATTTTAGAGTCCAAAAGTAAGAACATATCAAAATTCAAGGGCTTGGTTTCATGAGCATATATTTTCTACAAATCTATATTAGTCCATGTGTCTTGGCCCAAAGTACTATGTTACAGCTCACTATGGATATTGATTTCCATCTACTTTGCTCCGTATATGTTCAGTTTCAACTTTTAAAGGAAGAAAGAGATTGAGACAGAGAATAGTGAAATGAGAAAGAGGGTAACAGGCACTTTTACTGCTTTGCTTCATGATACACTGACCTAGTGATGGCTGAGATAATCATCCATTAGTATACACTGATTATTTTTTTTCAAATTCAACCACTATCAGACACAAGGAAAAGTTATGTATCTCTGTGAGCAGACAGACATTTCAAGTGTACAAGTGGACTGGCTTGGTTGGTTTTGGGAATGCGTGGTGTACTGTACACAGTACCCCAAGCAGTATACTGGGTGTGGAGAAAACCCACCAGAAATGATGTCTTGCAGATAAGAATTCATCAAAAAGCTTTTGGCCAGCATTATGAATTATCTGAAATAGTACTGCTGTTTTGGAATGCATTAATGATCAGCACACAGCCATCCACCACCTCCAGCCACTACCTGTGCAGGAAGGTGTGGGGAAAACCTATACTGACCTACGGAGATGTTGGAAGAGAAGGACTTCTGCCCTAAACCCCTGCTAGCCTGGGTAGGAGGAAAAGGGATTCCCCTGGGGCAGAAACGACGGCACCTCTGCAGGCTGCAGGGCTCGGGGTGCCACAGGGCCCTGGGCAGGGCACCGTGCAGGCAGCTGCCTGTCTTTGCTCCCCGTGTGGATTTCAATATGAAAGGTGCGTGCTGCAAGATTCAAAATCACAAGCCCCAGTTGTTGTTTGCTGTTGTTTTAAGCAGCCTTGGTCTGCTTTTCCTCTTAGGCAAGAATGTGTGTGTGTGTGTGTACCTGTGTGCATACACGTATATATAAATACATATATGTAGAGGTATGCATATCATATAAATAAAACCAATACCATCTACAAGCTTGGCTTTGATGTTAACACAGTGAAACAACACGTTTTATTTGGAGTAGCTCGTGAATAAATATTGTTTCAGGCATCACATAACAAGAGAACTTGAAACTACTCCGCACTGCAGCGTTGAGGCTCTGTATAATTAGGTCAGTGTTATAGCTAAGGGGAGGAGGAGCCAGTCCTGGATGATGCAAAATCCTGAGCCTTTCAATTAGAAAGCTTTTTCTGTGGGGTAACTGAGCGTCACCTCCATCTGACTTTAAGGGAGGTCTGTTCAATGTTTAAGGTTTTTCTGGAGGGATCTGTAAAACACAAAGCTGTGACCTGCCATTCTCTGCTTGCTTGGAGTAAACTATCCAAGAGCATTCCAGGTGTAGAAATGACTACCTGAGTGGAAGAAATAGTGGGTGGAGGGTAAATCTCCCTGAAACAGGGAGTTAACTGCAGCAGAGCCTCAGCCTTCAGGTTTTTACATTTTAGCATATGCATCAGATGCTCCCGGGAACGGTGACACTCAGAAAAGAAGTTGTAATTATTTGTTTTGGAAATTAAGTTATGTGTTAAAAAACACATGTGCCTTGGGACTTCTAGCTCTAACAGCTACTTAAGTTTCAGTAAACGGAGTGAACAAATGAACCGAGTGAAAATGAGAAGACAGCTTCTGACTCACATCCTCTCTCTCCTGACTGTAATAAGAAATGTCTTGAAAGCAGAATGTATTATTTTATGTTATCAATAAACTCCCCATAGAGTTTATGACAGAGTTATTTACCTCCATCTGAACGTTAAGGAGGGGTTAGGGACAGAAAAACATGCTATTTTTTGGAGATGTTTCAAAAAATTTAGTTCTGTGCAGATCAGAATGAAGCTGTGCTAAAATGGAACAAAGTATAACCCGAGAGAACATTAATGATAGCTGCATGACTAGGGAACTAATTTGGCAGGTCAGAGACCCAGACAAGAATCTCAAACTTCTTGCAAAAGCTTTGTCTCAAAATTCATACCTTTTGGCCAAAAGTTGTGATTTTGACAAAGCAGCTCTTTTCAGCAAAGGTATTTTAACCAGCTCACCAACACGCTAAATTCCCCTCTTCTTATTCTCCACTTGACTTCTTCCAGTGTTTTGGGCTGCAATGCCAGAACAGCAGCAATCAATAGCCCAGAAAATTGTAGTATCGCATGTCGCTGTAATAACTCGAACGGTGGTATCTGCGTTAGCCTCTTATCTGGCTGTGATGATGCCTCCTGATTGGAAAAGAGGGGCACTCGCAACAAAGCTCCTCTGAAATTATCCTCCCAACGTGTGCATAAGGCAGCTGGGAACCTTGTGATAACAAGCAAGTCAATCTTCACTTTCTCATTGTCTCCATTCAGGTGAGTCTATCACCTGCCCAGAGGACTTGGCAGAGGAGCTTTCCTGCTCTTGGCTCTAGAAAAGGGGGTAAGAGGGACAGGGTTCTTCTTCTATGTTAGGAAACTATTATTCCACACTGTATGAGGGATTTTTAAGTCCTATCAATTTATTCAGTGAGATGGAAAATATTGAAATGTGATTACCTGGAGATTACACTGAAATGTGAATACGTGTGAAATGCACAAGTACTGTGTTGTCTGTGGCTTCTTGTATTTCCTGGCAGGTCTTGCAGATGCAATGGGGTTTATGGTGGAGTTTTACCTCTGAATAAGATCTCTCCATGTCTCTATCTCCTGAAATACTGTATTCCCTGGTTTCCAGTTCTGTAATATCCGAAAAGTGCAGTAAATTATGTTGCCATGTTCCCAGAGCTTAGATATCATATAGCTCTTGTGGATGCACTGCATGTGGTATTGGGGAATGAGGCTCCAGCTCAGGGGAAAAAGGGCTGGGTTCAGGAAGGTTGTTTGTCAGGAGAAGTGGATTTTCTGCGAGGAAAACAGGAACTTGATAGGACAAGGAAAATAATTGGGTTTTGGCTGTATTGCCAAATTTATGTGAGCATACAAAGGGCAGCAAATGCATAGAGAAGGCTGTTTAGGGGATTCTTGGTGGAATAGAGTAATGCCACTTATTACTGTGGGTTAGTAGAGGATATAACCCACCTGTTGGCAAAAGGGGCATGTATTGTTCAAGGGACTCTTTGTTCTTCCTCTGTTCTCGTTCCCCTCAGGTTTCATGAGTGATGAGAAAGCTATTCTAATAAACTTCTTAATGGCAAGAGAGATAGACACGTGACTTCTTTGTTTTCTATACTGCTCTGAGAAGTCACTTGTGGTGGTTGAATTGGTTAAATGGTAGAAGTCCTTACTACTACTCTCCTTTGCCTTGTGCTCTCCAAAGTTTTGGGGAAGGAGCTTGGTGCCAATGTGGTAGTTGATGTCCCTGTCTCTGAAAGCTCTCTGGAGGAGGTGGAGGCAGTCTGTGTAAAGCCAGGCCAAGGTTCTGGGCTTACTTCAGTGGCAGAGATGGAAGATGTCTCTACTCAGACCCCCAAAACACGTGTGTGTGTTTTCCCATTCCCAACTAAGGCCAAGTTTCTTCTAGAGCTCACAGTGGATGCCTGTGGGCTGAGGACATCACGCATGGTGTGATGTCACCAGGGCAACCTTCCGAGAGCTAGAATGAAAATCTGGTGAGATCAGATTAAATCATATGTCGTGCTTTCAATAAAGCACATTTTCTATCCCCCAAGTTTGTTTCTGGAGATGACAATGAATTCCTTTTATATAAATGAAGAAGGAGCAACTTCTGCTAAAGACTTTTGTAGGAGCTGCTTTTTCTTCTTCTATTTTTTTTTATCTGCAAGAATCCCTCCTGTGTATGCTGCTCTCATTACATAGAGAGCTCTTCACCCAGCATAGTTGAGACACAGCATTTTTAAGCCTGCAACTGTTGTTTTTTCTCTTCAAGAGGGTGTTAACAGAAGCTTACAATTATACATGCATTTTAATATGTAACTCTCTATTGTAAACAATTCACTCTTAATATGTCTGGCTTTTGTTTGCTATGAAGTTATACATTATATTTGGATAAATGATTCGCTTGGCTGTATAGTAATTTCTCCATATAGGTACAATCTCACTCCAGTCATCCTAGATTATTTTTTAACATAATCTAATTTAAAAAAGAAAACCTCCTCCCTGTTTATAAAAATATTATTTGTTCCTGGCTTTCATACATATATTTGGAGGAAAGAAATGAGTGATACTGAATAATGACTAGCACTCAGTTTCTCTAACCACAAATTATGCACCTCTATTTGCAATTTATTCTAAATGCTCACTGTTGTTGGGGTTTCTCTTTGTGTGTTCTCTCATCTTGCCATGCAGATTCATGTTCATAACTCCCCTGAATCCATATGCAGAAACACAAGTACCTGAGCTGGATTGTGGAGTGTGACCTCCTGTAAAGGCACAGACACTTCTGCGGTTGCTGTGAGATTGGGCTTAGACACAAAAACCAGTGGGTGGAGAAAGACAAAGGCCAATTATTGCACCACCCCAGCACGACCTAGTCCTTGTAGGAATGGGGGCATGGGGATCTGCTGTTGGTATTGGAGCAAAGCAGAAATAGGGAGGAATTGTTCCTGCGCTGCCTCAGAATGGAATATCTTCCTCCCTCTTCTTTCTTGGGGTGTGTCCTTGAGATATGATCTAGCTCTGTGAGGGAGAGCACACAATCTCATCTATAAATAATAAATATTTCTGTAGCATAAACGCAGATGCCTATCTGAATAAGATCCCTCTTACAAGAAGTTTATTATGCAGCAATGTAGCAGAGAAATCTCTGAATGGAAACACTGGAAAACATTTCTCTTCCCACCAGAGGAAAGTCCTTCCTCAAGATGCTCTGGATGCCAGGTTGGATAATGACAGCAAAGGGCTATGGGGGGACTATCCCACTCAACATAAGCTACAAGTGTTTCCTCAGTGTTTGAGGAATACTCTAAACACAGTACTCTCAATGTCCCCACAGGAGCAGCAAAGAAATGGAGATAAACCCTCCCTGGCTTCTGTACTCCTGTATTTTTGTCACTGATGGCAGTGAAATGGGAGAATGACAACCTTGTAGTTGAAGGGTCTTGCTGAGCATCCAGAGACAGGCACTAGGGCCATACAAATAGGTTTTAGTTTGCTTAGTTAGAGAAGAACACAGTTTCTAATCCCATAGGTTTTTCTTTCATGGACTGTAGAAAAAAATGTGCCTTAATATGTCAGCTCCTGGGACATCACTGGGTGGGATCATGCAGACAGATGGCCCTGAATAGCTTCACATTCAGGTGTCTGCATTCATGATTTCTTGATCTGTGGAGTAACTGCTCCAGAGAAGGTCCGAGCTGGGTGCCAGGAAGGGGAACAGCACCAGGCAAAATCCCATCTCCACCAAAATCAAGGGCAGCATTCCTCAGAGAAAAACTCCCACTAGTCCAACCTCCCACTTTCCCTCTTCCCGCAGAAGTAACTATGAAATAAACTATGAAATAAATAAGTTCTGCTTAATGGTGTTCTCTGGTTGACCATAGATCTAATACCTACAGAACCAGGAACTCTGAATACAGAGGTTTATCAGTCACAAAGAGGGAAATGCAGCTCTTTCTTCCCAGGCAGTGCAAAAGACCATTTTTTCAATGTTAATTCCCTATGTCGAGGTTTTGCACAGGTATTAATTAACTTTAATACACACTTCGTACATGGTTACTAATCTACTTTCTGTTCTTTCTAAGCAAGATAAATAATACTTTCCAACTCTAGCCTTTCAGAAGATTGCAGGCCCAACATAATATTATGAAATGGAGAGGACTGTCTCTATTTTTTACCCAGAAGTAGTGTATAATATACTAAGTCCAAAGCCAAGCTAGCTGATGGCATGGAAATTGTAGGCATTACATTTCATTAATGATCATCACCAGCTCCAGAGTTAAGCAATTCCAGCATGGAAAGATTTCAGGCAGCTCTGGAGTCCAAATTAGGAGTTTGTCAGCTTGGGAAATACAAGCATGAGACCTTATGGGATTGAGAAGACCTTTCATGTGAGCAGAGTGTGGTTAAGAGATGTGTGTGCAGGCTCTGGGCTGATTTTATCTTCCATCTGACTTCCCTGCTGAGGAACGTCAACCTACTCTGCATATCATAAGCTCTGCCTTGATGCTCCCATGGCTCAAGTAAAAAGGCACGATTTCAGGCAATTTGGGACTGTCATAGGTGGACGAGAGGCATGTTAAGATGCTCCTTACAGTCCAAAAGCCAGGACTAGTCCTGATCCAAAACATAGTCCAAAAATGAGTCCATCTATCTAAAGGCCTGCAGTTCACAGGCAGTAGAGCTGAGCACACACAGGTGTGCCCAGGCAGAAGGTGTATGAATGGGGAAACAAATCCCAGACTCAGTGGCTTCAAAGAGGCCCAGGGCAGAGAGGTGACTTTAACAGAGCCACAGAAACATGGACAGAAATTGTGAGTGCAGCTTCCTTGTGTGTGCTAAACTGAGACAGTCTGTCTTTCTATTTTAAAACAAAGGAAAAAATAGTACCAACCAAATTAAGAGCTTTGTTCTTTAAATTATATGTTAAATACATTTAAAAATGAACCTTTCAGTATTTATTTTCACTGGGAAAATGGGTATATCAGGTATGGCTGTGATGGTGAGTGAGAAACCAGGAGCACTAACCTGGTTTCTTCCCCTGTCAGTCTGGTTGAGTGAGAGCAACATGGGGCTTTGCATTTCTGAAAGTGAAGCCACTTATTTGAGAGGGTTGAATAAACAAGTTTACCTGCATCTGTACCTTGAGTTCCTCCCTCTAAGGCCCATGCACATTCTTACCCTGCTTTTCATAGCCTCAACAGATAAAATGAGTTGTAATTACATGTCAACGAGGTTTTTTCCTCTAGTAGATGCTCTGTTAGGCAGCAAGCCCTAACAGCCTGACTCCTCATCATATTACTCCTGTATTACATTTGTTATAATCTGTTGGACCAGTGGTATCCGCAGTTGGAGTAATAGAACAAAATTATTTCATTACTGGATATGAAAATATTTTGAACTCCCTTAAGCTGCCATCAACTGAGTTGTTGCCTCCAGTCTAGTTTCCATTTTCTGAAGACATCCAAAAATCCTCTGCTT
>VYZQ01018476.1:34135-64174 GCA_013400655.1 Mystacornis crossleyi
CCTAGTTCCAATCCCCTCCCAATTTCATTTGTTGAAATTGAGAACATGTCAAAATTTTCTCCCAAGGTGGGAACCCTGAAGTATTCATTTCCTGAACAGTTCAGCTTTACTAATCACAATCAGACACTACCCAACGTAACAGGTCCTCCTGGGCTTGTAACAACCTTCTCAGAAATCTCACTTCCCATCTCCTGTGACAACATTATCTTGATAGTGGCTTTGAGTCATTTTTGTGGATATTTACATGGTATCTACTGACTTTCCTCCTGCATTTGAGGGCCTCAACCAAAGTCCACTGAGAGATTTTCCACTGTCTTCAAAAAGGATAAGATAAGACACTTGAAAAGATCATTCATTTAGGGAAAATAAGTTCTCTTTGCAAGTACTTACACGCTGCTAGGCTTGAATCTTTGTTAAAAGGATTGCAGGCTCTATAGTGTGTGTGTGAGTCATGCTGGTGAATCAGAGTTTTCCCTGGTTTTCAAACTGTGGTTTTCTTTGTAATAAAGCATACATTGTATTTTCACAGCCAAAGCTCCACCATCACATCCCTTTCACAGCTGTACACGCTAAATGGGAGAAGCTATCCATGGGCTTAAGTATCTCACACAAAGAAAAGAGGAATTACCAGAATTATGCACTTTTTAAATTTGTTTGTTTCCAAATTGAATCTTTTTTAAGGTGCAATATCAGTTTCTTGCAATAGTTTCAAAATACAAGAACAGTTAAGCTGCTAAGTATTTTGAGCAGGAGTCAGGCATTTCTGTCAGCTAAGTTACCTTCTGTAAATCTAACCTCTCTGGGGAAAAAATGCACCCATTTTTCCAGGGAGTAACTCACTACTAGTCTGTGATGAATGTTGAATTCAACGAAAAACATATGATATACTGCATGGTGCTAATTATCTAGTATTTTGCTGTTCTGTCCTCATCCCTCTCTCTACAGTATTAATCCTCTAGGCATTTGTGTTGTGGAAATTGTCTTGAAACCACAAAAACAAATGCTATTTAGGATGCTGGGCTCAGGTCCTTGGTTAGTGCAAATCAGCCCTGGCTGGAGTGTATTTATATTGCTATCTCCTGGAAATCCAGACTGTTACCACCTTCTTTGGCCTTTCACAAGATGACCTCAGACCTGCTCCCAGAGGAGGAAGCCCCTCACCATGGACCCTCCAGCTACTCATGCAATGGTGGGAGATGAGCTAGATGTACCTCTAGGACCTTTCACCGATGGACATTGTGATACACCAAGTTTTTAGCAGCACAAAATTAGATCATACCAGATTAAAAATTTTAAAAAGACCCAATTGCCTTAATCATTAGCAAGAAAAAAGGAGAACAGAAATAGAGGAGAGAAAGATCTGAAAAGATTTTTGAACAACAGTTTTTAGGGTGTTTGATTTACTATTCAAGTGTGCACAGCTGCTGCTCGGAGGGGAAACGGCACCATGCCAAGAAGGAGAGACAAGGGTAGAACAGTAACAAGAGAGGAGAAGATTGTTTGCAGACTGGACTATTAAATGGGCTTGGAAAAAGTCCCCTCATTCCCCCTCTGTAAAAAAGTCATCTGCTTCAGCATTCCAGTAGCTCACAGAAATGCCACTTAAGCATTGCTGATGAACTGGTGCAATGAACTGATGGCAGGACCAGAATCCACCCTTCATTCCTCCAGAGGCAACATTAGCTGCAATGAAAGCTCCCTTATTGGTAGCATCTCCCTTGTGCTCTCCCTCTCACGTGTTCAAACAATCAGCTTGAGTGGGAGATTTATAATTATTCATTTTAGTGAAATGGCAGCAGTCAACACTGCCTGTCCACAGCAATTCTGGCTCTCGGTGTGGCAGCAGCACCATCACACAGGAAGTCACAAAACTCCAGCACCTGACATCTGATGGGGGCGATCCAGGTATGGATCAGAAACCCTTGCCAAAACTGATCACAGCAGGCACTCTCTTACTGTTCAGCAAGGTGAAGGATCTCTCCCTTTGGGCCCAGAGATCTGTCATCATTCTAGCACTACTGTACTTGTACAGACACTGATTGACTCAGTCCTACCAGCACTGAGGGCTTTGCTCAGCTGACACTCCTACAGGCCGTTCATCCTGCTGCTCCGCCACGGGCACCTGACATTTTCCTCTGCTTCCTTTGACGCTGTTTTTGTTGTTCCAGTCTCCTTGGCTTTGCTCACGTTTTGCACTGCCAGGTTTCAGCACCACTCTGCTCTTGCTGTAAGGTACAAGGGCACAGGCTATGGGAGCAGGTGCCTTTCTGTCAGTGAAGGGGGTTTGACTCAGATTTTCGTGTGCTCCACACTGACCAGTGCTCAGCAAGGGAGAGGAACTGGGTTTGTGTTACTCGTTTGGATTACTTTGTTTATGAGAATCTCACTTTTGGTGATTAATGCCTGTGCATTGTACAAGAGTGGCTTCAAATTTCTCTTTGAAACACAGCTCTAGAAATACTGCCAGATGATATTTCTTCCCAGGCAAATGGTTCCTTTTCTACGGAAAATCGGAATGCTTTGTTGGTTGCAAAAGACCCTAATATGGTACAAATTGTCATCTTATTTACAAACACAGCCTCTTTGTTCCAGTAAGAGGTAAGAATACGCTGTTCAAACACTGGACTGTTCAAATTTACCATAAACTAAGCAGGCACTGCCTTCCCAAGTGACCAGTTCAAATGATTCACCAAACCAGCTATTGAATTCCACAGCGAGGGCTCTGGACACAACATCTGCTTCTGCCTAGGCTCTGCTGGTCACAGCCTTCTGATCTTCCAGCACTCACTTGGGAACAGGCTGTAGACGAGCTGGAACTACTTCAGTCTGATTTAACAAGATTTTTTTTTCCCCTCCCTGTGGTATGGTCAAAATTTCTTTTACCTTTTAGAAAAGAAAATGTTTTAAGGAGACATTTATTTAATTCCTAGTCCTACTGGATTTTTGAGATTCAATTTATCATGCTCAGTGGTCATGACAAACACACTGTATCCAAGTGCAGGGAGAATTATTTGAATGCAGATTGACATGAAGGAAAAATTTTCAGAGGAGCTTATGTGACTAAGGTGTACAAATCCCATTGACTTTGAAGATTCTACCTTATATCTTTCTAATGATCTTAAGAGTCCAGTTGTCTGGTTTACTAATTATGAATCCAATTTTCAAAAGCGTCTGTCAGACTTTTTCAAATGGGACTTAAATTCTTAAGTCACTAAAGAACTTCAGCTTGTATGTTAGTGGGAGCCTTGGTTTTAATTGAACTTAAAAATACATCAATGTGATTAACAGGCAGGTAAACTGAGAAACTATGCACTAGGTCCTTGATTTCATCCAGCTGCCTGCTCAGGTGGTGTTGGTGTGTGTCTAGGTGGTGTCTGTGGGCACACAGCCCAAAACAAGTCACCTATTGCAGATCTTACATCCAAACTGCTCTGCTGTAGTGTCACTGTAATCTCTCACACTTGTATGTTTGTTTGTTTAAGTAGCTGCATACTATTTATTTTGCCTATGATAATGTTACCGTGTTAAAATTTTGTTTTTCTTTACCATCATTCTACCAGCCCTGGAAGATATTCTTGAGCTTTTATTCTATACAGTTTTAACAGACCCATGTAAAGTAAGGCCCTTGTGCCTCATCTCCTTTTGAAGATCATTGCTCAGTGTAATACTGGCTACCATTTGCAAATTTTACAAATTCTCATGCAGAATATTTTTTATTTAATGTGATTTTATTCTCTGTTTTTCTTTTCTTAAGTAACTCCCTTTTCTTTGAAGCCGTACAAATTAAAACCCCACTTTGTCACTTGCTGAGTGTAGCAGGATGAATGGTCAAGTATGACCTTGGAATCAAGTCTCTTGAGAATTTTACCCACTAATATTGTTCCTGCAGAGATCCCTCAAATTTGTTGCGATACTCATGCCAATATTTGAGTAGATGCAGTTTTCGGCTGATTCTTTCACCCAAAACAAAATACCCTTAAAGCCCCAAACTGATTCTCGCTGTGACTGTTCTGGGGCAGTTTGACAATAGATATTTTACAGCAGGGTAGATTGGGTTTTTTGGGGCTTATTTAAAAACATTCTGTGTAGGTGCATCTGCGTTGCAATCAATGTGTGGTCGTTTGGCTGGTTATCCTTTCCGATAGCACAGTTCAGTTGGTCTGGCTGATCTACTGATTTCAAATAGCCAACGTGACATTAAAGGGCAAGTCTCTTTGTGAGGTCACGATTCTATACTTGGGATTTAGAACAGAAATGGTCTTCTTAATACAAATTGAGGTTTCGGACTTGATTTTCTTCCCCTTTCCAGTATGTCACATTTTTTTCAGTTCATGTAAATAGCGCACCAGAAGGCAAATTTTGAGCCCAGGTTTTGGTGTTTCATTCAAAAGCACAAGCTGCTGTTCATTATTTTATGTATATAACCCTGGTCACACACACACACATACACACCCTTCCCAACATAAACTCCTGATATTTACACATGGGATTTTCTAGGGTCACAATTGTTTTCCTAGAAGTTACGCATCATTGTTTTTCACATGCTTGCAGGTAATTACAGACAACACTATCGTCTTTGAAAATTCCCTGAATTCTGGGAAATGAACTGATAACCAGTATAGCCTTCTCCTTTTCTGTAGCACTGATATCAAATTCATCAGAGCAATCCAAACACTGATTAAGACAAAGTATTAGTTGATTTTGGTTGAGTCATCCTTTGTTTTTATCCCTTTCCTATCCAGTGTCTCCATCTCATAATTACTTTTAAATGTCCCACATGGTACCAGAACTGAAACACTGTTTGAAATAAAACATCACCAATTATTTGCTTATTTACTACTAAATGAACATTGTCAAATTAAAATGTTATCCTCTTTTCCACAGGCAGAAAAGCTGAAGGGAAAGAAAACTAAGGGAAATGGTCCAAACTCCCTTTCTGCAGGGATTTCTGAACAGAAATAATTTCAAATTATATGAAATATGCATTTTTTCCAACAAAAGACACAAAGACATTCTATGATGTAGGGAGTGTTGTGAGTATGCAGCAATAGAGCTGAGCACGTCTTTTCAACTGTGATTTCTAACTGGTTTATTAATTCTTTGTTTTGGAACTGGGTTACCACCTTGACCTTCACATTCAAAGCTTTTCTGCAAAGATTTGGGTTCTTCAGCCTGGGGACCAGCGCCACAGTAGCCTGGTTCTTTATGTTATGCATGTGGGAAATATTTGGACTAAATAAATGGACTAAACAGTTTATTTGTTCACCACAAAGCAGAAAAAGATAGTTGAAATCTAAATACCTCCCTGCAAGATTTTGGATATAGCTGAAGCTTAAAAATTAGGAAAACAGCCATCAATCTTGCAAGTTAACCAAAGTTTTAATTGCAGTCATGCATAGCCATACTGGGAGCTATGAGATACCACAACTAGAGTGATCTGCGCTGGATTCAGATGAATTTCCCAAATAAACTCACTCCCAAAGGATCACCTTGCAAGGACCAAATTGTGAAAACTCTTTTTAACTACCCAGGCTGAGTGAGCCAGTCAGTTGAGCTCTCCTTGGGACTGCTGTGAAGCCATAAAACGCACCCCAATGGTGTCCAGGGGCAGGCAGAATTGCAGTGGGACTTCTTGAAGTGCTTCAATGCATCTGAGCTCACCAATAGCCCTTGTATAAGGGAGCATGAGGCTATTAAAGGGAATTTAATAGTGTAGAAGTGAACCCTACATTAAACCAGATAGCAACCACATATGCCTGCTTCATTGCAGCTCGGCTGCACAACCTTCCCTATATAATAGGTATCATTCTCTGTGTAGGAAAATCCTTCCCATAAATGCTGTTAATCTCATTCTAACCATACTTTTGTAAATACAATGACATGGTCAATGGTCCCTCTGAGACTGCATTTCCCAATAATGAGGGAAATGGTATTTACAGGAAGGACTTAAATATTTCTTTTGTACTGGAGCATGCATTTTTGCATGTAGTGTATGAACCCCCTAACACAGCTATGACTAATGTACCCATCTAATTAAATTTTTACAGCATTCCAGCGTGTCAGTGTCAAATGTTTGCGTCCAGTTACCCTCCTCATAACACTGTCAAATAAACTTCTGATTTTTATATTTAGTGTCTGCCTCCCTCCTTCCTCACCGTGTGAAATCAAGGCATCATCATCATCTTCATGAAGACAGGAAAACTGCCTCCTTCTTCCTCTTGTCCCAGCAGTGACCCCATAGCTTTTAACTTGCCATTTCAGATCTTTTTTTCTGCTGGAGGATCCCATGCACTGCTATTCAATGCAAAGATTAGAATTTGGAGTTATAAAATTATATGCATTTGCAAACAAAAGAAAACAAAACATATATAAAACTTTGTTTGTTTCATTTGCCTTTTTCCCTGCAGAAAAGGGAGGATTTCCCTCTAACCAGATAGCTGCTTGGAAACAATTCGGGCAAAGATAAAACAGGAAAACAAAAAGCTTAAGGCTGGTAACTGTTAGGACATCAAAGCCAGGTGAAAAGGTCCATAAGGCACCTCTGGGTTATATCCCTCTAAATAACAAAAAGGTTTATGTTTGGGGATAAAGTGGGATTACTCCCCCAAATCAGATATCACCAGAAAAATACAGACATTGTTTAGTTCAGTCTGTTTAATCTTTCCTTACAACACAGGCAGGTCATCATGCAGTCTCCCTGAATCCCTAGGTAAGCACTAAGTTGCTGCCTTTAATTAGTCTGCAAGTTATAGTTTAAATGCAGTGGCCTGACATCTCAATTAGGTATGCAAGATAAGATCCCAATAAATGATTTCTCAAGTCTAATATTCTGCAGTGGGGCCTTCTGGGGTGCCGACACAATGGGTGTTCTCCTGACCATGCAGCAGATGCAAAGAGGGCCATTCACAGGGCTCTGTTGTAAAGGAGCACTGCATAGTGCTTTAATCCCTTAGTTTAAATTCTTTTTATTTGAACAGGTTCCAGAAAAGAACCTTTCGTTAATATCATGAGGAACAGACCGGGGCCAAGCCCATTAGCTGCCTCATAGCTGTAGATATGGTTGGATCTACATGAAAATAAAACATTGTTCAGGGGAGTTTATCAACCAACTGCAAATGAGCATTTTGAGTTCAAAAGTTTCTCCAGCACCAGATTTTCATCAATGAGTAAACCAAGAGGAAAACCAGGGCTTCTAGTGATGCCCATTCCCTCCTCCTCATGGGGAATATCACGGACCAGGTTTTGGTACAAACTTAAGCTCTATGCCTCAGGGTGTGAGTTTTGTTTTTAGCGAATTTGGGACATTTATTTTTCTCAAAAATTGTTGAGCCTTTGACACCTACAAGAAAACCACCAAGCAGTGGTAAAGACATTTGTAAATATGATGGGGCTTCCCATAGGAGAAATTGGGAAAAATATAATCCAAGAAATTATTGCAAATGAGTCATGCTCGTTCTAAGGAGACTGAAGAACTTTTTACCTTGGACTAAAAAACAAGGTTTAGGGTATGTGAAAAGAGGTTAAGATGCAGTAAAATAGTTTCTAAATTCAGGGTGCTGAATAATCCTGACTTTGGTGCTTAGGTTTCCAGGTGAAGTGTCTGCAAAATGCTCAGAGCCCAGGAATGGGATTCACACGGGTGAGGACAGTCAGCAGGAGACTGCCTAAGTGGTCTTATAGGTAAAGCCAAGTGAAGGTGAGGATTTTTAAAAGATTTAGGGGCCTTCCTCAGGACCAAGTAGGAAGCTTTCCTTTTTCAAAAAATCCTGGCTGTGCGTCTTCCACGGACATTTGGAACCTGAATCCTTCCCCTAGAAGTGGAGAAAGGAAAGATTTGCTCTGCTCTGTAATGTGGCAGTAGGGAAGGTGGAACCAGCCTGGGATGCTGAGAGCACCACTTTCCTCCTGTCCTCCTCCTGAAGGCATTCAAACCCACAGCTCCTGCCTCAGTGTGATGAGATTCCTCCCTACACCATGGTGGGACTCGAGTCATTTACTGCCCTCCCCATGGAAAGTGCTCCCCTTCGCACAGAGCACTGCAGCCCGCAGAGAGGAGAAAACCTGTGCCAGGACCCCAGCAGGTTTTAGCTTGCTCCAAGATAAGGAGGGGGAAGCACAGAGAATCTAAACCAGTGCATGAAAAACCCAAATGCCATCTAAATTTCTCATTTGGTGATTAAGTCGTTGGGAGAGAGAACCCGTGTTGCCATGTCAGTGGGTAAGCAGTAAGCTGGTTCAAACAAACAAGTGCTTTTCAGCAGGGGCTTACTCATAAAAAATTTCATATCTCATTAACCAGTTGATTCTGTAAACCTCCCCCACCCGTTAATTTTTTCCCCCATCTCTTTCCCTTGGCATGCTTCCTATTTCTCACAGCAGCAGCTGCGCACAGTTGAATAGTAAATCAAACACCCTAAAAACTGTTGTTTTAATACAATGTCTAAGATTTCCCAATTCTCTTTTCCCCCCTTATTTTTCTTGATAACCATTCTGGCTCATCTTTGTCTGGTAGTAAAATAACTAAATCTGGTAGCAAAAGCCTGACCTGTATTTTTATTTTTTGTAGAAATTATTGGGTAGGTTAGTAAGTGAAAAGCAAGTAATCCACAAGCAGTTTATATAAGAGGATATTACAGGCTTGTGTTGTTAAGTGGTATTAAATACATTTTTAAAATTACATTTCAGTAGCAAATGACTTTTCTCATCAGACTCTCTTGTGGCAGAGCTATTTCTTTCTTCATCGCGGTTATAAGTCTTTGGAGAAATCAGTGTACACATCCCCCGCAGCCTTCATTTCATCCTCTCCCTGGGCCGTGCCATCTGGCAGTGTCATCTTTCTCTAAGTCTTCAGGTGCCTCTGTTGGCCTGAAAAACCTCCTGAAAGCAGGCTGAGTTCACCACGTCTGAAGAGACATCCTCTCCAGGACAAAAGCACCTTCAGGAACTCCTGGAGGTGTTTGGAGGCTTCCCAGCCATGGTGCAGCATCAGAGGTGGCTTCCTGGCTTGAGGAAGGGTAAATGAATCCCCCCCTGGCAAGGCTGCAGCTCTTTGAAGCAGATTGTTCAGAGTAATCAAGTGCTCAATCTGCTGAAGGAGTTATTGAACTTTTGTTATCTCTGTACAACTTGGCTTGTCTGCTGTGGGATGTGCAACTTCTGGGCCAGTGTTCACATCCCTGATCACACACAACACTGGGGTTTTTTCTGTTTTGATTTTAATCTTGGCTGTGCAGGGGAACCAGCCAATGGTAAAAACATCTCAGTGACATTCTGTCTGTTATGTGTTAGGAGGGGAGCTGTTTTGATTACGCCTGCGATGTGCAAACTGCAGATGACACTACTCACTGCCAGTGATACCACCAGTGCACTAGTGGGGGAAAATGTCCTTCCCTAAAGAGCAGCCTCTGTGTTCTCCTCTCCTGTGAGAGGGGACTGTGAACACTGCTGAAGGCAGAGGCAGGGCATGGGGCAGGGCTATACACTCAGCAACTATATCTTGTGCAAGCAGCTTTTCCCATTAAGCCTCCAAGAGCAGATTCCTTAATGGAATCTCCACGCTGCTATCAGTGGAGGCAAAGTCAAGAACACATCCTTGACTCCAGCCATTCTGAGAAAAAAGATGAGTGACAAGACTGAGGGAGGGCACACTAGCCTTAGAATGTGTCCTCACAGATTCTGGTGGCGTCCCTCAGAGCTGAACATGGCCATGGCCATGGGGAGAGAACTCCCACCACTCATTGTTTGTTTGCCCCTGTAAGACAGCTCTGGTGAGGTTAGAAAGGGGTTCCCAGTACTCACTTGGAAGCAAAAATCTTCTGAATGATTACTTGGAGTTCTCATTGTATTTCTGTAACCCCTGGTTGAATCTGGGAACCCCTAAAGGGAGCTGGAGCAGCTCTGGGAACTGAAAGAAGATGTGGAAGTGTATCATAAACCTCCTGGCAGCCAACTTCTTTCTTTTCACAGAAAGGAATCTGGGGAAATCTCTACTACTATCTCTCTTTGTGCTCCTGCTCCCTTCTTGTGGGACATTATGTTTCTTGTGGCTTTTGGTCTTTTGAAGTTAAGTTTGTTATACAGTCTTGGTGAGTGCTTTGTGGCTTGTGGTGGTGTGTAGGCGAAGAAAAAGGACAGAGCTATGCCAAGGGCAGTTTGGTCTCCATTGGTAGAACCGGCTGCTAAAATCAAAGCCTGTTTCCTAAGCCATCTTTAAAAACCACTCCAGCAAGCTCTGCTCCCTGCTGCTCGATGCCCCTGCCTTCTGAAAGCCACACCACCCCTGCTTGTTTTGGCAGATCTCTCACTCTCCTCCGCATTTCCCTGCTGAAGCCATAACTCCAGAGCCTCCTCCCATGGTCCCATGCCTTGCACTGGTTTCTGCAGCATGGAAAGCAATAAAAATTGGGTTGGGGAAGGTCTGCAGATGTTTCTGGGCTAAATATCTGTTATGTGGGACTGGGCTGACTGACCAGCCCTGAAGTACACGTGTCAACACTGTTCAGCACTGGAGCCAGCATTAATGATTTGTGGACAGACCATAGTACTCCAACTAACCAGATTAATGCCTCACCTGGTGCACAAACCCTGTGTAGCTGTACAAGTTGCACACGGTCCCCAAAAGACTGTGACAACCACTGTACAGCCATTACCACCTAACTAGCAAATAAATATTTGGGTACACAGGCTCATTTGGAAATGTGGATTATTTCCTGAGAGGCTGCAATGGCTCTTCTAGGTAAACACTAGCTCAAGGCAGTCTCTACAGCCGAATTTTGACCCAGTGGACCTTGGCTGGCAGGCGGGAGTGTGTGCCTAGGCAGCGAGCCCCAGGCTGGGAGCAATGTCTTGTTTCATCACATAATGTGTCTTCCCCTTCCCACCCTGCTCCTTGTTTCCTTTCCATTTCTCTTCAGAGGAGACAATGGTAATTTTCCAAGGACCTAATAACATAAGTCTTTTTTAAATGCTTTTGAGTTTAAAATCAGAGTTTGTCAAGTGAAGCCCTAAGAAATTCCATACTGGGGCTCCTTTTCCAGCAATGTTAAGTTTTGCTTTTGCATTTAAGGGTTGTGTTTTAGTGGACAACTTCTCCTTCCTCTCTCACAGGACACCTCCAGGTTGACTCTCAAAAGGCTCTTTCTCTGTGCTCCAACTTTTTTTCACTCAAGTGCCTCCAAATCAGATTTCCAAGGCTGACAGAAAAATTAGGGGAATAGGGTAGGCATGCTCCCATTACGGTCCCGTTAGAAAGATGGGGTTTGTATTGAAGTTAAGGAACCAGACAAGTTCAGAGGAATCCAGGCAAGATTTGGGGTTCTGCCTCCCGTAGTGCTCAGCTCCCTCCATTATGGCTATGGTGACCTGCACCCCAAGCCCTGCAGGTGGTCTGGTGTCTCCACTGACACCAGCTGGCTTCAGTCCACGGTGCTAGGAGGTGTTCGTATTGTAGGATTCTCCACCAAAACAGATTCCTTTCTGCTGAAATATGCCTTTAGGTTGGCAAATGGCTGAGCACTGTCCTTGTTTCTGTCTGTTCCCAGGCGAGGAACGTTTATGCCAAAAGCACAAAAGGAAAATGTAACCCCGAAACCTTAAAGATGGTTTTGTTGGGACAGGTGATGTTCAGACATGCTAAATATTCTATATGGTCAGCACAAACTGTATTTGAGACTCTGAAAATCAAGGCACTAGATTTGTGTCACTAAACATGGAGATTTAGGGCTTCACTTTGAGAAGAGGTTTCAAAGATACCCAGAAAATCAGGAGCCTATTTTAGGAAATGTTAAGTCCTCACTGCTCTTCTGCAGTTTTTAAAAACTTTCCCATCTCCCCAAATTTGAAAACATTTTCTTCAAGTGCTGTCAAGCTAGAGCTACTCAGTAATGCTAAAATCCACTTGAAAGAATGTATTTAAAAATGAATACACTCAAAGATTATGCATGAATTCATATGCATGGATTCAAAGACATTGTCTCATAGACAACAGTGGCAGCATATTGAATCTCTTATTGGGGAATCATTTCACAGCATTTTACTGTGTGTTTTAGCCCTATCTCTTTGCATCTTTATCAGAAGCCCATATATGTCATCATTCATCTCTCTCCTTGAAACAACAGAATTACAGAATTTGCTGAAAAGTGTTAATGTAAACTTTTTTTCTTTTCTCCCAAGTGATCCCTCTGGCTCTGGGGGGAGAAGGGACCCGTGGGGGGATTTGCCCTTTGAGGAAGGTGAAGGATGCAACTGGAATTCAAAACCATCTGGATTTGGGTTTTACCAGGTTCTCTGCGGGCCTATGAAGGCACAAGAAATCTGGCGAATTAATCTGCCATGGAGGGGGACTCTTTGCCACAGATACCAGATACACAGTTGTGCTCAGGAAGTTTTTTGTTATGAGAACTTACTCTCTGCAGGGAAGGGGAAGCAGGGGGAGGGGGACTTTGAGCAGGGGTGAGCACCACCTCGCATAAAAAAATGAAAGTCTTTGCAAATATCCTCTGCATTCCTGCACAGAAAGGGTTCTTGGGGAGATTTTGTTAAAAATCGACAGCAAGAGTCTCTTCTCCCCAGCAGTATTTCTTGATGATGACAGAGCCCCTCTTTCCCTTCCCCCCTTGCTATCAGCTGGCTAATCTGCCTGCACATTCTGACACACAGCTGCGAGAGATGAAAACTGTACTGTTGATAGATGAAACTTTGGATAAGATTACATGGTTTTGAATATCTTGATGACATATTTGTCTGAAAAGTCTTTTAGAGGACAGCCTAATATAAATGCACGGAAATGTTTCTAATGACTAGCATTTGTCTACGTACTTGGTTTGGAAGATTAACATTCACGTGTTCTTCGACTGTCATTTGCATTTGTATGTGGAGGCAAACTTTTCAATAATCACTTCTTCATGCCGAGAAGAGTTAACAATTTATTCAAAATACACAAGGCCAAATTAGTCCCTTCTGTGAGGCTGGGAGCTTTGGTGGAGCTGCACCAGTGGTGGGTTTGGCTTTGCTGCTCTCGGCAGCAGCCGCAGCTCTGTGCCCAGGAGACCTCGCCTGTGGTAATGACGAAAATCCCTCCCCAAGAAAGCACAGCAAAAGGGTGGAAAAAACCCACCACCCAAGGTCAGGACAATTGCATCTTTCATCTGTTTGGCTGCACTGAACTCTGGGTTGTTTTCCATTTTGCACTGATAAATGAATGTAGTGAGACTTATTTTTTTTGTTTTATTCTTATTTTCACAACAGCCAGTGGTGTGGTTGGACCTCCAGAGTCCCATTTGTCAGCTGGGGAGAGGGCAGAGAGCACCTGATTTTGACACATATTTACACTACCAGTCCGAGTGTGGCAGCTGGGTGCTTTGGAATCCTGCCCCTGACTAAAGTTTTCTGAATCTTAGGATTTTAGTTGCCTCAATCACTTTAGACAATTGACCTTCAAGACTCTTGAAGAAAAGAAGCATTTATTCCTAAAATATGGAAGTACCTATGGAAACCTGGTCCCATTCAGGTCACAGCAAGCTGTATTCCTTTACTTCAGTTTTACTCTGATGAATAAATGTTGATGGAGGAACTTCCTTATTGAGGGTCAGAAAGGACTTTGGTGGACCATGTGTTAACAGGCAGTTTTACATCATCCACTAATTAAACAAAAAGTAATTAGAGCTCATCTGTGCTGCAGTAATGTGAACCCTCTTCCTTTCTCCTTCCTGCAGGCACCATAAAATGAAGATACTCCTCAAATCTGGCCTCTATATGATATATTCCAGATGTCTGGGCTAAAAAAATGTAATTCAACACTGCAGAGCTGCACTCCTGAAATGGTGGGGTGTCCTTTCCAAGAGCGTGCAGGAAACAGGGCTCTGGGAAGGCTCCCTGTTCACAACACTGGACAGAGCTAGGCACAGCTGGGAGAAGAGGCAGCACGTGGGAAGGGGAGTTGCAGGGCTGGATATTTTATGAAACGTTGTTGGGGTGAGGAAAGACAAACACTTGCAGAGACTGGTGGAGCTGTGCATTCCTGAGGGCTTTGGCCAGTTGCTTAAATATAAATGAACCTTTCAATCTGCCTTCAGTGATCTCAAACAGTGAACTCAGTGGATACCACCATGCACCACGAGCATTATCTCTGCCCTGACATTGTGGTGAATGTGGTCCCTTGGTTCCAGGAGGGGACTCTTGCCTGGCATTTCTGGCTGCCGTTCTGAGCTGCCCACAGGCTGTGCAGACCCTTCAGGAGGACACTGCACCCTCCACTGACCAGGAAAAGGCAGAAAGGAAACCTCTCAAGGACAGTACTGCACATCCCAAGAGACTGTTCATCTCCCCTCTTCTTTAACACACAACTGTGTCACTTTCCAGTCATCCGCTCTCACTACAGTGAGACTTTTTGTTATAGACCAGGTATTTTAAAAATTTATTTAAACATACCTTAATGCTTGAAAATATCACAATTACGTAGTTGCTTCCTCTTGAATACTGCACGTGCTTCTTCAAAGGCTTCTGGGATGAGCGTGTCTTTGTCCAGCAGTGCTGCGCAGCCACAGATACCGTGTCGTTTCTCCTCCTCTTCACACACCACTGTGTCTCTGCAAACTTGCACTGACACTCTTTCCCCTTTCGGAATATGTTGACATCTTGATGTCTTCTCCATAGACTCACACTGACACAGTGTTAGGGACTATGTGATGACACCGCAGCCCACGTTAGTGAATGGTGAAATAGCCCTGTCACAAACTATATTATGAAATATCAAAACTGTTTAAAAATGTAGTTTTGCAGGGAAAAAAAGGAAAAATAATCCCAAGGGCCTTAAGTTTACCTTGAGGACTGCTATGCTCAGTTAGATAGAAATATTGATGCTTAAGTAGAGCATTTTAACGTATTGCAAATATAAATGGCTTATAATATTTATGTATCTATATAATGGCTATACATTACCAAAATTCACAGTATCTAGGAATGATATTCATGACTTGTGGGCACATGTCCTGATATTTTTCCAGTAGAGGTACTTTGAAACTCTGGTTGGACTAATACTTGATAATAAATGTTTTGCTTTTTTCTGTATATAAAACATAATGACCAAATTTGAACCGCCACAATCTGGGATTTAATTTTCAGTTATGAATACTCTTTATTACAAATACAGAATCAACTATTATTCCTTTTGGAAATGGTGGCATAAATTACTCCAGGGCACTTAGTTAATTTCTTCTGAAAATGATTCTGAGTATTAATTTCTGCTGAAAATTACTTTGTATTACAGGGTTCTGTCAGAGTTTATCAATGAAGGCCTGTCGTGGTTTAATACCAGGCACACACGAGAGTCGCTCGCTCACCCCCGCCCCCCACCACAGCTGGGCAAAAGGAGGGAAAACAGGAAAGGGTTAACAGAGGCTTCATGAGTGAGATAAGAAGAGCGGGAGAAATATTGCAAGGGCAAAACAGGCTCAGCCTTAGTTGCTAAGTAAAATTTATTACTAACAGAATCAGAGGAGGGTAATGAGAAGTAAAATAAGCCCTTAAAACACCTTCCCCACCCACATCCCCCAGGCTCTCCCTCCTCCCCACCGACAACACAGGGAGGGAGGGCAGGGGGTTTTGGTAAGTCCAGCACCAAGATTTTCTTCCGCTGCTCCGGGAGAGGAGTCCTTCCCTGTGAGGCCGTGGGGTCCCTCCCACGGGAGACAGCTCTCCGGGAACTTCCCGGCGTGGGCCCGCTCTCACGAGCAGCAGCCAAACCGCCCCTGCTGCAGCGTGAGCCNCTTCTTAAATATGTCATCACAGAGGCATTACCAGCCTCTCTCTCTGGCCCAGTTCTGGCCAGCAGCATGTCCATCTTCAGAGCCATCAGCCACTGGCTCTGCCGGACATGGTGGGAAGCTCCCAGCAGCTTCTCACAGGAGCCACCTCTGCGGCCCCCTGCTACCCAAAACCAGGCCCTGCCAAACCAACACAAGGACTCATGATGTGTGGCAACAGTTGGTTTCTCTGTTTCTTTTGACAGCTATGAGAATCTAAAACACGTCAGGTGAAGATGGCTGAGATTGCCCAGGCTTTACTCCTTTGCTACTCTTTTTTACCATTAAAGACTGCCACCAGTACAACATAAGACTGAAAATAGGTGCAGCTGTTACAGAGAATTTTTCCTGTTAATATTTGGGATAGTCATTATATCTGGGATAACTTGGACAAATCAACAAGTTAAGATAAATAGTTTTGATTTTTTTTATTTGTTTATGGAAAAAACACATATTTGCTTAAGAATGTTGGAGAGGTGATTTTGTCTCTTGATTCAAAAAGTGATTAATAGTGGGGCAGGCAGACATACAGTTGGAATTTGACCACACAGGACAGAGTTCATGAGACAAATTCAACCCTGCTTTAAATATTACATGGTCTAATGAACCTCAGTATTTAGTTATTTTCTTAAGTGTCTGCCTTGCAGACACCTCAGATCTGGAGTCGGAACATCCAGCTGTGCTCTTGCTGTGTCTCACAACACAGTGTAATTAGAACGTGCTGATAACTCGGTTGATGCATGAGAGATAAAAATCCATTCTACCTCATGCTGGTGGTAAAAACGTGGTTTCATCAGGAAAGAGAGCAAATATGAATTAAAAACACACCGAAGACAACAGTATCATTTTCACCAACACACTCCTCTGACATCACCGACACCAGCATGTGTTGTACTCTGCTGCTTTATCCCTGGCATGGCATTGATCTCAGCCGTGAGTCAGGACTCAGTGGTACAAGACACTGCAGAGAATAAAAATAAAATATTCACAGCCCTGGAAACCTTCATGTCAAGAAACCATCTACCCAGTGGCTCCTGCAGCAGAGCAATTTGTGAAGAGCTCCTGCTGCTCCAGAGTCAAGCCTCTAATGGAGCTAATTTTTCTCCTGCATCCTGGGATAAACTTGTCACACAGCTTTGTTTTTATGAGCAGGGGACATGACATCTAGTCAAGTTTTCCATGATAAGAATTTCATGTTACATATTGTTAAAGATGACTGAAATAGGTTATGTACACATCAAAATGAGTGAACTTTTACCTTTCCTATTGCAAGTTATCCGTGACATCCTTGGAAATCATTGACTTCTCAGCTATTGACATTGTTGGGGGAAGGGGAAAAAGGTTCATCTTGCAAGAAATGCTGACTCAGAGATTTCTCAAGAAAATCTACTTTCTTCGCTGAAGAAGGAAGATTCATTCTTTGCTCATCTTGGTGAAATCTAATTGTGATATTTATATTCTGTATTAATTTGATTCAGTAAAGATTTCCAACATAGGCAAAGAAGCCAATAGTAATAATTTGTTCTGAAGCTTTTATTACTATTGTGTTTTGAATGCAGGTATTAAAACAGCAGTGGAGCAGCAGATGCTATCCCTTGCATATTGCTAAAGATGCTACCTATGCAATTCCTAAAAGCATGAGCCCTTCTAATGGGAGGAAGCAGCAAAACACCCATTGACTTCAGTTGGTTATAGATTTCATCAAGTGAGTATGGGGCAGTACTACTTGCTGGGGAACAAAGTCATTTGCTAGGAATAGTTTACAGTAGCTTTTACTTCTCCTTTGTACTTTGTACTTTATGAAATAGAGGTGAATTCCATATATAAAAGTGGCTGCTTTGCATTAAAACCAAGTTTTCCTTTTAAGTTGAACAAGCCTGCTTAAAAAGAAGAGACATTTGGTACCAATAGCTGTGATTTAGTGAATATTTTTTCTACTTTTTCAAGTACTCATTACAATTCCTACTTATTTTATAGCAATATCACACAATAAACATTTCTTTTCTGATTAAGGGATTGAAGGAGAACTGAATTATAAACAGTATTAATATAAGAGGGAATTTCTATCCTGTGCTCTGTAGGCCTGAGTTTATATGACCTTAAACAATCAGTCTGAAGAAGTGACATCAGCTGCTGTACACATTCCACATTACTGAGGAATTAAATTAAGCAGCTTTAATATCTGTGAAATGGCACAGGCCTGAAAGAGAATCGTTCCAATTTATGGACTTTGTATCTGATTTACTAGTGCATGTCTAGCAATTTCAGAGCCACCAATTGCTTTAAGACCACCTCCAAAGTGTTTTTATCACTTACAGTAAATGTGCTAACATAATGTTTTAATTAAACATTTAAAGTGCATCAAACAAATTTATTGATGCTGCCAGGAAAAAAAAAAAAGATGGAAAGAAGAAGAGGAAGAAATTCTGCTATTTGCAAAATAAACCAATCTCCACACCATTTTGTAACCTGGCAAGACTGGTCTTAAACATTTCAACTAGCATGTATAAATTAACAAAAAGATTCCCCTCCCTTCCAGTTCCCTCATTTCCCATCCCCAACCTCCAAATATACTTTGTGCATAAAAACATGATAAGAGCTTTTTGAAAGCTATTCAGCTATAATATAAAATGGTTGTGAACACTGCATTTATTTTTGCTCCTTGAACATAGGCCTGATATTGAAAAGATATAAAAGTCCCAGCAGCACTTTATATTGATGTTGGCATTAAAAATGCTTTTTCTGTTAGTGAGAGAGGAGTTCCCCCTTAAAAAAATAAAAGCCAATACCAGGTCTATCAAAACTTTATCATCCTGTTACCACTTCAGCACTGTATTAAAATATTCACAACTGAAGCTTGTTTTCATTAAAAATCCCTTTCCATCCTGTGCAGGGGATCACAGTCCTGACACAGATCCAGAACTCCTATAACCCTTTAAAGAGGAGAAAAGCAAGCATCGCATTGACATCACCTGAAAAAACACATTCAGATTTGCTCCCAGTTTGCTCCCAGTTGGGCGCTTGCAGAAATGATGTGTGGTGGCAGGGGCAGAGATCGGTGCCAGGAGCACCGCGGTTCTCCTCGCCACCTCCTCCAGCTCTGCCCATCTCCTCCCAGGAAGGTGGACCTCGGGCACCGTGGCACAGCAGCTCAGTGCAGAGAGGCTTTTTGCAGAGGGCTAAATTGTGATTTATGCTTCATGGCACCAAAACTACGGGCATGTTATTTGTGTACATAACATAGCTTAGGTTTTCCTAGCAAGGGGAAGAGTGTTTTGTCTTCCTGAGTAAGCATCCATTTTAGAGACAGATAATCATGGCAGGTTTGCTTTCCTACATATCTTTTCTTACATACATCTGTCGCTGTGTATGAGAGAACAGTTAAATACAGTGGGTCATAATATGAATGGAAAGCATCTTTCCATACCAAAGAGGCTCAAGGATTCTGGTGCCTGGAGATGGGATTCTAAGCAATTTTTGTTAAGGTCAGTACTGCTGCTAACAAGCTGATATACAAATGCAAAGTACATTTCATGTATATTATTATGCTATATTTTACTGTATTACATATCATCTGCAATTCAATCTGCTCTATTTGTTCAAACATGGTAAGTGTAAAAATCATGTGGTTGGAAAGGAAATGAGCAAAGAACCCCATAACAATTGGATCTGCCAGGAAACAAAAGGCAAGGCAAAACGCCATGGCAGAGCTGAGAACTGGCTGTTCCTGGGAGGCTAATCTTACCTCTGTAAAGAAAAAAAAAAAAAAAAAAAANNNNAAAAAAAAAAAAAAAGAAAGAAAATAAATTTAAACAAAAAGAACAACAACAACAACAACAACAACTAAAAAACCCACGCGTGACTTCATTATGTGGGATCAGAATTTTTGGTTGTCATTCAATCATGGATTGCATGAAAGCTGTCGTGTCATCTACCATGATGCAGGATAATTCTTTCAGTGTGGTAACTCAGTGATGCGAGAACCACCACTAACCCTTCATCCTTTGTGCTCTTTTGTCACGTACTGAGTCACCCCAGCTTTGCTTCACTGTGCCTGGGAAGACAAATCTACTGCAGGCTCATGGTCACTGTGGCTCATGGTTACCTTGTGGTCCACATCTATTTTTGTATCTGTTGTCTCCTGCTTTATATTTAGCTCTTTGGGCATTCTAGAATTTAGCATAATGGAGCCCAATCAATGATGTGAGCCACTGAGCAGCGACACAGTGTGACTATGAAGAAATAATAATTGTGGCTGTCAGCATCAAGGTGGAGACATTTTTCTAGAGAAAAGAAATAAAGACCTCAGAAGAAGGGTGCAGCATTTCTCTTCATATCACTTCATCATGCATGATTTACCATTGTGTTCTAGGGGACTGATTTTCAAAAAGAATGAATTTTGCATTAAATTCTGAGTATGGTTGCTGCAGAAGATATGGTATTTGCCTATTCAGATGATGAGCTGGATGCATAAGTGATCACATCAATGGGTAATATGCACATTCAGTCATGAGAAAAAATTTGCATGCCCTTTAAAGACCCAAAAGTTGAACATCTGGCCTTTTCTGTGGCACCTCAATTTTTTATCAATGTCTTCACTTCTTTGAAAGGTTTATTCCTAAAACAGTCAGATCATCACAGGCTTGATACATTCACTGCACCCCGTTCACAGAAGAGCCAGGCTCAGCTGTGGTGAGAATGACTTTAATTATTCTGCATTACAGAGGTGGTGTTTACCACGAAGTCCTTGAATTCCACATGACTGGACACTCATGAGTACTGTACTTGAGACAATCTGTGTTCAGTCCAAATGAAAAGTTTCATTAAACCTCTGTAGCACGTGCTTTAGGTAGGGTTGACAGCCAAAGGGAATCAGTTGACAACCTTTTCCACCTCACCAGCTCTTATGTTTTCCAGAAATACATGGTTAATTGTCAGTATGAACTGTAAGGAAAGAACATCTAAAATGAGATAAAATTAAGTACCACGTACCACTGATCTCCTCTCAGTTTTGTCCTGCTCCCCTAACTGATGTCCCATCCCTAAGATTTCTGCTGGATTTTCTGGTGAGACCAACAGCTTCACCTCTCCAGGTTACTTTATATTTTTTTTCACATCTTACTAATTCGGACACATGGTGATGAAAATTACTCCTAACCAGAAAGTCTGATGTACTAAGCACTTTTCTTGTATCAGTTTACAACTACCTGGCTGGTGATGCTGAAGAGCATTGATATGCTATGGGTGTTCCCTCCTCAGAGCAAGTCTCACACATCTCATCTTCATTTTTGTAATTTTGCCCTTGCCCCAACCACTCCAAGCCTCTAAAGAAGTTTGGATTTGGACTTTGGAGCTCTGGCTATGAGTCATAGCAATATTTTCACACATCCCAGTATATTAGTTAGGGGACTTGTGAAACAGAGGAAGGACAGAGTGTTATTAGCTGAAATTCCCAAATGAAGGGCCAAACGTTGAAAAACTTCCTCTGCTTTTATCCAGCCTCAGATGAAGCAAAATTCTTATGTAGCATCAATAAAGAGTTACCTGCTAAGTAATGAAAGAAGGTTTTCTACTACATTCAATTCATCAGACTTGCAGTCTGGGGGTGGCAGTGTTGGGCCTCATGGCTTTCGGGTGCCCTGCCTTTGTTTTCGGGACTAATATCCAGGACATTTAACCCCATTTTTATGCTTCAAGCTGTGAAGATAAGGAAGCCCTGCTTCTACTCCTGCCAGCTGTCGTTCCAGTCCAAAATAAAGGAGGATGACCCTCTCCAAACCTGGGTATTGTTAAAGCAGGTGATAGGGAAGATAACGAGGGGGGTTACGCATCATTCTCGCTTAGGCAGACTTTGCATGCTTGTACTTCTGACCCCAAGATCAAGTTCCAGATAGTGATGTATGCAAAGTTTGGTTATCTTTCAGAGAAGCCACCAGAAGCCTAAAACTGCACTTTTTTTTTTTTTTCCCATGAGGAAATCCTGTAGCAGCCCTCCTCAGCTCAGATAACTGCAGTTTTGCAGCACCTTTGCTGCGAAGAGGCATCAGAGGAATTCCTGCTGGTGTCTGGCCAGCAGGCAGAATGAAACCTCGATGAAAACAGAAAAATCAAGTAAAGGGGTCTGGGAATGAAAGGATGGACACTTGGGAACAGTCACCTCCACTGAGCTAACAACAGTTTGCCCAGCTGAAGCTTGGCGTGAGGTGTTTACTCATCTGCCTTAGGCCTGGAAAACGAAAAGGAGGTTAAAAATTAATCTGTGCAGCTGGCAACTGCTGGAGTGGGTTGACACGGTGGTGTAAATTTTTTCTAATACCAGGAATGCTATGTAGCAGCAGAGTGATCAGGCATCAGGGTTCACATGTGGTAGCTTGACCCATGCAACACAAAGCACTACATGACCTTTGTGGAGTGAAGTGCCCCTTTTTGTACTGACCTGTTTAATTTTGGTGATATGAAGGTGTGGGTATCCCAGTTCTTCTGAGACAGTGCCCACCCAGCTCCATCCCAGCTGTACTTCCAGAATAATGTGGCATGATGGATATTTTTCCTGTAAATTTGTGAGGCTAGATTTACTAATGGCAGGCTATTTGAGTAATCTAGAAAACTACAGAAACCTTATGGTATATCACCTCTTTTATTAGTGGCTCCTAGAGCTTGATTTTGGATCATATCTTGCGAAAGGACTTTGCCAGGTTCTGCTGGAATCATCTTTAGGCCGAACCTTGAATTTCAGGCAGATAAAAAAATGAATCCCTGTTAGAAGAGACTGCAGGGGATGGAATCTAAACCTGCTGGGGCTAAACTAACACCAGAAAGTGCTAGCCTGCCACTGCACGAGGCCAGTCTCTAAGTAGTTTGGTAGTTACCTTAACAGCTGTAAAAGGTGTAAATCTGTAGAGAGGACAGAAAGAATAAAGAGAGAAACTGCCCTACCTGTCTCCTACTCCACAGGGAATAACACAAGCTACATTCACAGTAACTGATCCTAGTAACTGCTCTAAATGGAGAGGAAAAAGCTGTGGCTGAAATGTCTGTACAAATTACAGGGAGACAAGCCTGTATCTCCAACTCTCTCTCTAATTCTTGTGCTGCACCACTACTGAAGAACTTTAAGCACCTTTGTATGACATAGCAAATATGGAACTAAACAACTTCAGGTATAGGAAGACCTCTTCAGCAGCACCACGAGGTTATTATTGTCTCCCAGAACAATACATGGTGTGCTGTGGGATAGGTGTGTACTGCTTTAAAAAAACATATCAGACTTTACATTTAGAAGAGGAAAGGGACCACTTTCTTTGTGTTACAAATATAGGTAGTTGTAGAAACGTGCTCACACCCTGAGCAGATGGTTCCTGGGGCACAGGGAATAGTTTTTGCTTTTCACAAGCCAAGCTGGTCTTGAGAGCAGAGGAGAATAAAGCTGAAACATTTCAGACACTCGGAGCATATCACGTGCGGCCATTAGGGCAGGATTAAACAAACATAATTAGAGAAAGTCCTTCTGAAATATGGTTCTGCTAAAGGATTCGAGTGCACACCTATTCTGCGCCCTGCTTGAAGTCCTAATGCTGCTCCACTGCTAGAAGCAAATGCCTTTTGAAGGCAGCTCAGAGCCACTGAGCAGTCGCTTAGCTTTATAGTTTGCTAGCTGCATGTCATCTTTGAAGGCTGGGAAATTGCAGAGGCAGTACCGTGATTCCCAGCCGAGTGAAGCAGACACTTGACACATTTCATCCCTTGCAATTAAGGGCGAAAAGCAGAATCAGGGGAAAATTCAAGCAGCATTTTAGCAATAGACCACTCCCTTATCAAGACAAAGTACAAGCATCACCCACAGATATATGCAGGATGGATGCTAAGCACAGACAGTAATAAATGCATGTGAACTTTGTATGAGAAAGCCTCACACTTAGAAGACTTCGTTTATTGCTCTTAGTCATTTACACACATCCTTCTAAAGCGAGGAAGCTCAAACATAATCAAACCCTGTGTGCAAATTACCAAGTCAAATGCTGTTGCTCTGTTCTGTTGTCTTTTAATATCAGAGCGCAAACTTCCCAGTCCAAAAATACAGTCTTGTGATAAAATGACTAATACATGACTAAAGCCAGTTTCCATTGTGCAGGCATAGCTCTGGGGATCATTCGTTTTTCATGGTAGATCCCTCAGACAGTGAATTCCTCTGGTGGTTGGGATTATATTAATGACCAAGACTGTTAGTCACCTCAAGGGAACTGAAATAGGATGTCACTCTGGTTGCCAGTATTAACTCCAACTGCAGGTGTGAAAATTAATTTCATGGGAATTTTTATCATTTCCTTTTAGTTATGGATTAGAGTTTCCAAATGACCCAGACTCCGGATGGAGACAAATCTGAACCGGGTCTGCCCAGAAGTCCCATAACAGTGAACCAATTCTGATGGAGTAGGAGGAAAAATAAATGGGGTATAAGGCTTTCCATCCCTTGCCTGAAGACAATTAATGGCACTGAAAGATATCAGATGTCATAATGACACACACTTCTTTGCACCAAGAATCTGTAAAGCAATCCAGTAAATTGCAGGTTGTTTTCACTCCTGTGGAAGAATAACACATTTGCCAATCGTGGGAGAAAAAAAAAGAAGTTAAATATATCAAACCAAATCAAATGTAGCTGATTAGAAAGCTACAGTTTCCATTTGCTGGCACGGGTACTGTTTTCACATAGATTTTNTTGCACCAAGAATCTGTAAAGCAATCCAGTAAATTGCAGGTTGTTTTCACTCCTGTGGAAGAATAACACATTTGCCAATCGTGGGAGAAAAAAAAAGAAGTTAAATATATCAAACCAAATCAAATGTAGCTGATTAGAAAGCTACAGTTTCCATTTGCTGGCACGGGTACTGTTTTCACATAGATTTTCTGACAGATGCTGCTGTATCTCCATAGTCAAGACAGCTCCAGCAGCCAAGCTCCTGCCTGGCGTCTTTAACCATAGGTGGAGTTGGGCTATTGAATTTGGGGAACGGGAGGGGAATGGCTGGGAGGGGAGCTGGCTCACCTCGGCTGGAGAGGGCAGGAGTTGGAGTCAGCTGGATCCATTGTGGAGAGACAGACTGGGAAGGAGGAAACCCCCCCACTCACCCCCTTCCCCATGAGTAAGCCTCAACTCCTGCCAGTTCAGCTGGCAAAGGTGTTGGCTCCAAAGCTGTCCTGTATTCACCGACACCTCCTCCTGCCAGAGCGCCGTGAGTAATGCTCAGAAGATAAGCAGGTTAGGCCAGATTCAGTCAGATAATTAAGGCTTGGAGGTAACGTAAGATCCTAGGTGCTCTTATATAGATACAGTTCACCNAGAGCAGAAGGGAAAAAAGCAGTAATAATTTTTCTGAGCTAAAATAGATACAAATGCAGTGTGCATATTGCAGGACATTATCAGGACAGCTCAGATATATAACATTAATGTAATTGCTCTATTCTCTCCCCCTAACTAATGCTAGTTTTCTGCTTCTATAGAGTTTTCTGTTTAATTTGTGCAGGAGTTTTTACCAGGTTCTCCATTTACCCACTTTGGCTAATTTCAGAGAAAACACCACACTGTACAGCTGAACATGATCACCCAGGTTATAAATGATAAATTCCACCATAAAGCTTTATAAAAATCTTTATTGCAATTTAAATCTTTATTTCTTTTAATTGAATAGATTTTTTTTAACATCAAAATGTCCTCATCGATTTTTACATTTAGGCAAGAGCTGTTCATGAAAATTAGTAAAGTAGGACATGCATCATGAAACAAGCACAGCGCAAATCTGGTGACACCAACCTTTAGCCACGTCTCAGAGTCACTTGCAGCTTTCCAGTCACACTTCTGTGCTGTCTTCCCTTCAGAGAGAGAAATTGCTTCTGGATCAAACAAAGTTATTTGGAATATTTCTAGCATTTTATGAATGTTATAAGCGAGCACTGAAAATATCCTGATTGCTAAAAAGCCATCACCTAATTTGGACTCAGAGTAGACAGGGAAAACTCACGCATTCAGGTGTAGCACCAGTCCCGCATCTTCTATATTGCGACTGTCAGGCACTTCCAGGGGAATAAAATCGAAGCAGCTGCTAAAGTCTCACAATTCCTCGAGCTAAAACACAAGCCCTCTTGGATGTCACACAAAAGCAACCAAAACGTGTATTTAAGCCTGTCTTTTTATGCTACTTTTTTCTAATTTAGTGACAGAAACTTTACAGACAAATGAATAGAGGTTGTGTGTTCATGATCTGGGCAGAAGGGCCAAATAGGAGACTGTATAGGGAAATAAATTTTTTTTTTCTTTTCTCTCCTTCTGCAGCTTTGAAATGCAGCAAGTCTGGTGGATTCAGTAACTCTAATACAAAACTGGAAAGTGGAGAGTGAGGAGAAGCAAGTTTCACTAACAGGGAGAATTCTACATAAAATATACTGGAGCTGATGGAGGAAAGGAAGAGACAGCCAAGATGTTCAGCTGCAAGTAGAGTCCAATTTGATGCTCAGCGTGAGTCTAAAGGGAAGATTTTCTCAGCCTTAAAATAAAAGAGCAGTATTGGATGCATACGGGGCAGAAAACTGTCGTCACAGAAATGGATTGTGCCGGGCTTGGGAAAAGCGAGAGTGGCAAAAGTAGCTCATTTTGCTGTGCTACATTTATAGATGTGCTCATTTGAATGCTCCCAGGAGGACCAGCTTTCTGCGACCAGACAAAATTATACAGGCATCTCACCACGCCATATCCCAGTGCTAAAACCTCAGCGTAAAGGAGATCCACCACAGCTTAGCTGGAAATTCTGCCTTTGGATTTTGGGGAGCAGACCTGATTTCCTGCCAGCAGATCTGCTGCTGTCTTTCATTTCTTGTAGGATCAGCCCTCTGACATAAACAAATTGCTAACATCAAGGACCTGATCCTGCTTCCACTGAAATCAATACAAGTTTTGTCATTGGTTTCAATGGGATCAAGGATTCAATCCCACCATTTTTGAAGTCAATAGGGTTCGGGTTTTCTCTGAATAAGCAAGGTTGTGTTAATACTGCAGAATGGGCCTAAATTATATTGATTATTTGGATGTAAACCCAAGCATAAAAACAGGATAAGGGGGAAAAGGGAATGTATGAGAAAGTGAGTGTAGAGCAGCATCCATTCATGGCAAGCAGTGGGTCAGCAGGAGCTCTGCTGGAGCAAAGGCTGCAGTGGCATAGCACCAGGGAGCCAAGTTCACTGGAAAATTTTGGGGGGAAGAGAGAGAAGAAATTCATCTTGGAGATCCTTTTTTGTCTGCTTCTTCTAAAGCAAACCTTTGAGTCACTCATCCTTTATTAAAAATAAACAAAACATTGACAGAAGAAATTATTGTCACATATACACACACAGTAATTGGTTCTGCTTCTTCACTGCTCCTTCTTTTCCCTCTTCTCTGATACACGGTTGTTCTGTGTTTCTGTAACAACTACTGGCAAATCAGAATTTACTGTACATATGTTTGTGTTCCACTTAATAAAAAATATATGTATATTTTCAGATAAACTTTGTTAGTAATTCATGAGGTAAGTGACTATTTATGCTAATAAGGGAGAAATATATTCTCAAGCATAATGCATTACATAAATTTGAATGCAAAATGTTCAATTATGAAGCAAATACAGGTAATGCAAATAGTAAATTACATCCAATAAAAATATATAAAGAATGTGTCTTCAAAGAGAGAGAGGCTTTTATTTGCGTCTGTGAGTTGTTTAAAGAGAAAAGAATTAATAAATACTGAATTACTCTTATGATGATTTAGCTCATAATTCAGCAGTCCGTAACGACTCCCAGTAATCAGACTGTTGTTTCATACCCTCCAATATAAGGCAGGACTGTTTCCTCAGCAATTTTATCCCTACCAGATTATCTCGTCTGATTCTATTAATTCTCTCCCATAAATCTGCTAACAGTGATATGTGATTTACTTACCCTGTTAACTGATCTGAAGACTGTTAAAAGGATTTATCTAGCACTGCACCTAGGAGCAGTTTATGCCTTATCACTCTCTTACTCCAAAGAAGTCTTTCTGAAATCAATTTGGCTGGTTTCATAGTTAAATTCAGCGGACACTGTTTAGTTCTGCACCATAAAATAAGACACTAGATAAACAAAAGGAGCAGTAACTGTACTTAATGTGTTGGTCTTGATATGTGTTTAAGTTATAACAAATTGCTCTCTGAGTCCATATAACACAAAAGCTGCACGTTCGCTCCCGCTGGATGCGGTGTGTGGGACAGGCACACACTCTCCAGCAGTGCAAGTTCTGCCTCTGCTGCTGGCGTGCTCCGCGCAGGCCGACCCCAGAGGCTTTGGGGTTAATGTTTCACGTCCCCCTGCACGGTCTGTCAGAAAACTCTCCCACAATAAATATACATTAGTTTGGAGGCTCAGGAACCAGGTCAGCAGCGCACTGAGAGCGAGCAGGGCTCCACGGGTACGTCGTCAAACAGAGATGCTTAAAAACAAACCGGAGCAAGAGGCTGTGAGAGGGACAGGGGAGTTTTCTCTCTGCCTGGCTCGGGGCAGGATTGTTACAAACAGTGCTGGGAAAAGGGAGCAGTCTGAGGGAATTGGCCTGCGATAATTGTGGAAAAACTGGAGACTGAATAGCTCTAATTGAAATGAAAGTGTGTGATTGTTATAGAAGAAACACTGTTAATAGAGGACTGTAAATGTTTAGACACCCATTGTGAATAGCCAAATAATAAAGAAAAATACTACTAAAACGAGAATTATACACTGTAGGGAGGAGAATGTTGCTTCTGAAGGTTATCCAAAAATTGCTAATAATCTTTTTTTCTCTGCTGCACTGAACAGTAGAGACATTTTGGTGCAGCAGTTCTGTGTAACAATCACACATGAACAATATTGTACAACTAATAATTTTACTCACTGTTCTGGTAGGTCAGAGCTTCAATTAATTAGCAGTACTTGCTTACACTGGTATCAATTAAGAGACAGTCCCCATTATCTCACACAATTTCATACTCTTTGTCTCGAGTTCAGAGTTTACTCAGGAAATTTACTCATTTGCAATGTAGCACTTTGAATCTTCACATCCAAACAAACTATTTTATGGGGCTGGAGCCACATTTCCATAGCCATGTACCACACGGGCTAGAGAAATACTACAGCTGTACATTCTGAAACGCAATAACCTTTTCATTTAAAAATATTAGCACACATTTTATGTCTCTCAAAGGTAAGCATGTTAGGGATATATAGTGCCACATTCATCTTGCTCAGGAGAAAAAAAAAAACTAATACAAGGAATTGGCCTGCCCTGGGGGGATTCATGCTGTGAGCCTGGAAGTTTTGTTGATTCCAACAAACTGAAGAAATAGGAAAGTCAGCCCGAACAGTTAACTTGCATTAACTTTGTCATGGATCGCAATGTGTAGGATAAAGCTGCAGATGTGCACAGCTCTGTGTGTGCGTGTGTGTTGCGGGATTGTGCAGAACTGTATTTTAATTTTGTTAGAAATGTTAGTAGCATTTTTTGTCTTCACAGAATTGTCACTATGATCATTTCTAGATGTAGTTATCTTCCTAAATTCGCAGTATGCCCTACCCCTTTCAGCTGCCAGGAACAGTACATGTTGTATGACTTTCAGATGTTAGTACTGGCACTCACACTGATAATGGCATAGTCAGAAGATGTTATCCATTCGTAAATCCACTCGCCAAGTGCTATTTCCTAAGCGAAGATTCTTTGGCTATTGCAAATGATGACTTTCACAGTCAGTGAAAAATCACCCAGAGCCTTGCCCGCACCTACAGAGTGATACCCTGAGTGGGGTTATAAATAGAGAGCTCCGGGGGGAAGGGACCGGGCTGGGGGAGAAGGGAGGATTTGAAGTACAATGTTCAAGAAGCAGGTTTAATATATGACCAAGTGTCAGAAGTCAGGTTTCTGAGAATTACTTTTCAGATAAACAACTTTACAGCACCGCACTTAATCTTACTTACTAGAGACATCTCATTTATCACGGAATTACAAGTAACTTTAATTCTATCGATATTCCCATAAAGCCCGGTCGGAAAATCGAGCCTGGCAGCCCCGGAGGCGGCGGGTCTCCCCGGCCCGCGGCGGGACACGGCGGGTGCAGCCGGGGCCGGGCGGGACCGCCGCGGCTGCGGGGGCGGGCGGGACACGACGCGGGGGCCCGTCCTGTCCTGTCCCGTCCCGTCCCGTCCCGTC
>VYZQ01018476.1:73215-141841 GCA_013400655.1 Mystacornis crossleyi
TTTCTTTTTCTTTTTCTTTTTCTTTTTCTTTTTCTTTTTCTTTTTCTTTTTCTTTTTCTTTTTCTTTTTCTTTTTCTTTTTCTTTTTTTCTTCTTCTTTCCTTCTTTTTCTTCCCTTTCCCTTTTTTCTTTTCCTTCTTATTTTTCTTTTCTTCTTTCTTTTTTCTCCCTTTCCCATTTTTTCTTGCCCTTCTTCTTCTTCTTTTCTTTCTTTTTCTTCCCTTTCCCTTTTTCTTTTCCTTTTTCCTCTTCCTCTTTCTCTCTTTCCTTTTCCTTTTTCCCTCTCATTCTTTTTCTTTTTTGTTCTTTGTTTTACTTTCCTTTTTTTTTTCTTTCTTAGTTTTCAAATTTTTCCACTTTCCTTCCTTTCTTTTTCCTTTATACCTGTGCTCACACAGAGACAAATCTAAACCCAACTGCAATCAAAGGGAGCTTTTTAAATGACTGTTTGGATCAGGCCTCAAGTTCTCTGCAGGGAGCAAGAATGGGAGCAGGCAGGATTTACATTTCATGGCTTTTAAAGAATCTGAAGTACGGGGAACGGCGTTTGCCGAGGCTGAGTTTCATGAGTCTATGTGGATGTACCTCGGAATGTGTATATGATTAAGCTTAAAGCCCTCTTTTGTAAGAAAGCAGGCAGATTCCCTTTCCTGCAGCCTGAACCCTGCTTCTCCAATTTTGATACAAACGTTCTTGCCAAGGCCTTGGCTGTGGGATGCTGCTGCTGAAGGGGATGGAATCAGAGTGTTTGTTGGTATCATCTTCCAAAGCTGAGGTGTCTCCACTGCAAACAGCCCCTGCTCCCTCAAGCACTGAGAGCCATGGCAGTGAAACATCAGTGACAGTAAAAATGAGCCCAAAATTGAACCAAACAAGGCCTAGTATTTTTTTCCTTTCCCACCCCTTCCCCCCAACTTAACTGCTTCCAAATTCCCTGATGAAAGCATTTTAATATGTAGGAAGAGCTGCTGGAGTCTGCAATGCGATTCAGTGTTCTGTGGTGTGGGATGAACAGATTTTCCTTTCCGTAGGGTTTCCTCCTGCAAAGTCATTGTAGAGGAGGGAATACTGTAAGATTAAATCTGGTTAAAATACTATATTCATGTCACACCAGATACGGTCTCCAGACTGTGCACAGTCTTTCAGCTTCCTTTATTGTGAAATCCTTTTAAAATAGCACAGTATAGTGTAGAGAACTTATTGAAGTATAACTGTCTTACACCAACTCTGTCAGATAAAATGAAGGAAAGTGATCAGGCTTCTTAAATTAATAAATCTGCTTAGTGTCTCTGGCTGCCTTCATGCTCTCTTACTGTCTTTGACTCTTTCCTTATTAATAAACTGATAGTTAAATAAAGCTGCTAAGTGAAGCACTGCACCTTGTCGGTGGAAGAGGGTTGGTGCCTCCTGTTCCAGGTCTGCTGTGCTGGGAATGGTTGTGGTTTTAGGTTTTAGGTCAGGGATGGGCACAGCAAAGACTAAAAGCAGGCTGACCACATCAGTTTCTAGATGCTCCTCAGGTGTGAGTCTTGAGTACCTGTTCCTCTCAGCCCCCTGCATTAATAACAGGATGAATTAACCAATTGGAGTGAAAGCAGATGTCATCCTGAGGAAAATGACACCAAAGGTCCACAGGAGTCATTTGCTTTTAGAGATCCTGGGCCAGGTGCCAAGCATTTATGGAAGCACTGTCCCCTTTCTCAAAAAAACAAACAAGCAAACAAACAAAAAAACCCACACAAAACCCTGAAAAACAAAACAAAACAAAACAAAACAAAACAAAACAAAACAAAACAAAACAAAAAGGTAACATCTCTTTCAGTGGCGTGTGGGGTCCTTTCAGTGGGGGGGTTCTTTCAAGTGGGGACCTTTGGGTGGGATGTGGGACAGGGATCATTCAGCTGGCTCTAAATGTGCCGCCCACTTTTGTTTTCAGATCTGCAGGGCTAATCTGAAATCAAAATGCTGGAAAAGCGCCTATAGGTTGTCTTGCCATTTTTTTTATTCAAGTCGATCAGACTTGTGTTTATTCTTGTTCTGATAATGCTGCACGGTTACAATAAATGGATGGAGCTCAAGCATTCCTGCAGGCACTTCATAGCAAAGATATGTTTATGCCTGTGTATGCACACTCAGGGAGAGAAAGTTGACTGTAAGGGACACAACAAAATATCCATATTTAAGAAATGTGGATTGACTCACTGACTTATCTCACTTACTGTACAAAGATTCACTCTATGTTGATTTTTTTTTTTTAATTAGATTTTAAATATGTGTTGACAGGATGAATTTGTACAGTGTGAGTAACTGCAGGGGGAAATGACAGCTCTGCTTTTGTTATTAAACTACTGTCTTGAAAATAATGGAGTGCGTACAAAAATTGATTATTATTTTGCCAATTACATTAGTGCAGCTAATAATGATCATCAAGAAAGAAATACAGAAAGCTACATGTTTTCAGATCTTAGAAACTGATATTCACTGGTGAGGCAAAAATACATGTTTTTAAGGCAATTTGTCAGTAAGAATCTCCTGTTATTAATGCGAAGTAAATACTAGATGTGGGAGCTAGAAATGTTTCACTTCAAACTGTGTTCATTTCTTCTTCACTCAGTCAGAGTTAATAAACAGTACAAGAGACTTTCTAAATTTAATTTAGGATTTGCATATAAAAGGTCCTATTCAGTACCATAGTGGCACAACAGACAGGCTTTACGATGTTAAATATTCCTTTTAATAATAGTTTATTTTAATATATTTACTAAATTAGGTACCCGAGAGAATCATCTACAACGGTGATGTGAAAATCCCTGTTACCTGAGGTCAAAAAAAAAAAAAAAGGTATGTTTTCCTTTTCATTAGCAATTTGACATATTTCAGCAGGGGTGGTAATTTCACTGCTTTGTTTTCTGCTGCTAAGATGGTGCTTTTTGCTCAGCCCCAGGGAGCCAGTGACAGGCTGTGGTGCAGTTTCCTGGGCTTTTGGGTGAGGCTGACTTTCAGGTGCCTACGAGAACCACTTGCAATGATGGGGCTTTGTACTTTTGTCAGCCAGGCAGCTCTCCCGTGTCCCACAACTCATATATAATCCTTTGCAAATGTTTTCTTTCTTTTTCTTCAAATGCTAGCGTTCAGACATCGGCTACAGGGATTAAGGATGGGTCTTCTGAAGATCTCCTTCAGATCTTGATGAAAATCATGAGTTAGATGACTTCAGTACTTACAAATTACAATAGAGTTTAATTCACAACACTGCTTTTCTCTGGAAATTCATGTTCATTCAATCTGTCAACATTGACTAAAAAATATGCTGCTAATGAAAATGTGGGAATTAAAACTTTCAATCCCTTCCCCTGCTAGACTCAAGCAGGCACTTTATTTTTTTTTCTGTGGAATCTGATTTTTATTGACCTTGACTATAAAAATACTAAGTGGGTTAAATGAGCACCAAGGTTGCAATGACAGATTCCTGTGTGAATTTTTTTATGAAACCTCCTATTTTAGTTAAGAACACAGGCTGCCGCACAGCCTGCCACACTTTGATCAATGGTTAAGTGCTGTTAGAAACAGCTGAATTTTATTAGCTCATGGAATTAAGCTTAAATAATAGATTTATTTTTATGTTTAAATAATACATTCATTTTTTGTCTTTTAAAAGAAATGTAAATAATGTTAAAATAATAGATTTATTTTCTAATTTTGAAAATAAATTTAAGTAACAGATTTATTATTTAAAATTTAAATGAGGATGGGGAAGATGTAACTGGTGCTCTAGCCTTTACATTAAATGAAACTGAGAGGAGTTTTTGATGGTGTATGTGTTGTACGAATAGGTTTCTTAAGGAGCACTACAGGACCTTAATTTTAAGCCTGATACTCCTCTTACTTCCCTGAGGAACATCCTGGATCGGGTTTTGCCTGCATTGCATTTTTTTTTCTGTTTTTCACCACTGTAAATGAGAAGGAAACCAGATCACTTGTTTGGGTTTTTTTGTGAAAACTTAGAATGCAATATGCTTTTTTGCAAGAGTAGAGCCAAGTTGCTATTCAGCTGAAGTAAATACATGAAGGGTGTATTTTAATTGCGAAGGTGCAGCACGTTTCATCAACTTGCTCCTAGGGAAACACTTGTAATTTTAATAATCCCGTAGGAAAACTTGCCATGCTTCCTGTAATTCATATATGTAACTGTGAGATTTATATAAGTAAGTGATATATATTCTTGTTATCCATATAATAAAAAAAGGAAATCTTTTTCCCTTATCGACACTTGTGATCTCAAGACTTGCTTAGCCTGCTGTTCTCTGGGACAATTCCTTGTGTCTTCCTTCACTATTTTGTGGTTATATTTTCACATATTATGGACAAAAAAACCCCAAAACAACCAGCAGCAAAATCTGTTAGTTTTGAGAAAATAGCTCTTGGGTCCTGGAAGAGTTAAGAAACTTCTATGGCAAGGTTCAGACAGTTCTGACCCCTATGGTAATATTTCATCTAAGGTTACTTGTGGGAGAGAAATCAAATTTCAGCTGTGAACATGATTGACAGGTGAAAGCAAGAGAGAGAAAGACATCTGGTCAGATGGGGAATTTGGGCAGGAGAAGGACAATTCAGGGAAGTGTCACTGTGATATTAGGAATAATAAGCTTAGATATGAAAACTTGGATCCTCCACACTGTCTGGAGGAGAGCTCACTTGGTATTCATGGAGGTGGCTTGGTTGGGGGAATTTAAGACTGAACATTTATAGTAGTGGACAGTAGTCCCCATGGTCTGACTTACTAACTTGGCTCCTTTGAAGGAATTATGTTATTTCTGGCAAACTTTTAGGATTTCAAGGCCATTTATTTCGTGAGTGTGACTGGAATATTTGGTGGTTGCTGGTTAAGAAGTCCTCACCATAATGTCTCTGGCAGGTCAGGCAGCAGCAGGGGTGGTGGAGGCCGGTGGAGGTGTCACTCCGTGTCCTCCATCCTGGTGGGACTGCTGAGAGTTTTCAGAGTAAGCACTGCAGGATGAATTTTGTGTTTATGATGTATACGGTTATACCAGTGACAAAATTAGTTTCCACCCCGTAAAATACCATGAGGGGTCCATTGTGGTGTTTTACAAAGCAACTGTTTTTTTCCAAGGGCTGTGTTTTGTCTTATTCCAGCTCCCAGCAGCACCAGCTAGCATCCCTTACAATACATACATAATCCCAGTTGTATTTCATTGTGCCTCAGTGTATTTTATTTGGTGCAGAAGAGCTTTTCCATCCTCCAGTGTCATGGAACCAACAGGAATAAAATATCCCTCTATTTCCTGATCAGCATGATGATGTTGGAAAGTAAAATTTGCTTCTGACATAAAAAACTGTAGCCGGGCTTTCTCTTAAAAAGGGCAAGAAAAAAAATCTGTTGGTTTTTATCACTGTGTGTAACAATGTTTCAGTTTTCAAAGAGGCTCTGAAGGACATTTTAGATCTCCAAGGGCAGAATGAGGCAGTGATGGACCCTGGGATATAAACTGCATCCTACCTACATCCCAGGTGACGGGAGAGACCCTGGGTGGGCTTCTAGTCCCACTCCAGACTTTGGTAAGATCTCCCTTGAATTCCTAGGGCCTGCACTTCCACCACACTGGGAATATCTATAGGCGAGGTGGTACTAATAAAAGCAAAATCTGAACTCATACGGAGGTAGCTGGGTTGTGAATTCCCTGTATGGATGTTCTTATTTGGGAGTAAGGGTGGATTTCCCCCCTCTCCAGTACAGCTAAGCTGCTTTCAAAATAAAATAAATTAATCAGGAAAATCTACTCTTATTCTAGAGTAGGAGTGTCCACCCAGGCAATGAATAGCACTGCAGTATAGTTTACTTCCTAATTTTCCCATTTGGATGAGACCTAAACTAAGGGGAGAATAAGGAGCAGTAAAGAACAGAAATGTATTTTCTGTTCCTTTTCCAGTTTGCCTCTAAGACCTTTCACACAGGGGAAATCATGGCACTATGAAAATACACATTTACTTACTTTTCACTGCTATTCCTGAATTCGCGCATGCATCTTTAAAAGAGATTTGTGATTTGTGCAAGACCTTTTGCATTCTCATACTATTCACGCGTATTTTTGATGTGCAGTTGAGCCCGTCGTTCATTACATCATTTCTCTTTTCATGGCCATGGCCTGTGATATCAAACTGCCCAGCTTCACTGCAAATTAGATCTTATTTTTTTTCCTAGACTGTACATCTGATAAAACTGAAAATTAAAGCTAAGAACTGTAAAAACAATCAAATTTCTTTGTGCATGAGAGAGTTATTTTTAACTTTACGTTGTTGAATTAACACTCCCTGTAAAATGTCTTTATTTTCTGAGGCTGATATCAAGATAACTTCCATGAAATATTATTGGCAAACTTCCCACAGCAGTCAATGGGAGCCTTGTATGTATTTTTCAAGCAGATGTGCTGTATTAAGCCTAAATGAGAATCTTTTTTTATCAAATGGGATGCAATATGTTATTCTTGATTAAAAAATTCATACTAACCTCTCTCCCTGCCTTTCCTCTCCCCAAACATGTTTTGTACGATTTACAGATCATTTTACATAGGTAAAGAAAAAAGTCCTCAAGGGTTTAAAAAAAGCAGAACTTTACTATGCCTCAAATGCCTTTCTAGCTCATTCCTGTGAATTTGAAGTATGAAAATGTCTCGAATCTTTATGAGTGAAGTGTGTGCCATTTGTAATAGCCTTTACTCCCCAAAATTCCCAGGAAAGTCGATGTAATCCTTTTCCCTAAGTTTAGAGTATGCTCTAAAATATTTTCTGGTGATGTAGGTCTTGCTGTTGTTTAGTTCTAATAAAGGATTTTAAGTGCTTAAAAAAAAAGTAATATTTTTAACATCTCTCCCGGGTTTTCTAATTTGTGCCACTTACCAAATGATTCGCACTGTACCAAAATACAGGAGATTGATGAGACAGGAAAAGTACTGATTTAACATCCCACATATAAAATTACTTCTCGGGCTCCACATATAGTCACAATGTTTAGAGAGTGAAGAAACCGGGAGATGGGAGTCACAGTCTGACTCACTTGTGAGACTTTGACCCACTTATTTGATTCTAGATTCAGCAAAATACTGAAGCACTTTAAACCTGTTATCTGAGGTTTCTTCTAAAGGTCTGTTACCGTTGATCTCTTTATATCTCAGTTTACACAGTTACAAACCTAGATAATTAATTCTTACCTTCTAGGCTTTTGTGGGAGTTAAAAAATAGCTGTAATGTTCCTTGAAGCCCTTTAATGAAAACTGGTTTATTGAAGTACTTGTCATTTACCTTACTTCCTACTCTGGGATCAGAAATCACTGCTGTTGCCCAAGTCCCACACACTGTTTCTTCTGGGATGGGAATTCAGTCTCCTGAGTGCACCAGGTCAGGATTTAAAAGATCAGGTGCTTTGGGAGCTGGTAATTTTCTGAATTGCACATAACTTTCCCTGATTTTGAATGTGCCAAAATGTAGGCAAAATCAATTATGTGCCCCCTCTCTCTCTTAAAGACAATATATCTTTCATACCTCTATGTACACACACATATGTGGAATAGCTCCTGTGCACCTGCAAGAAAAGCAGAGGTCACACTGTCCTTGTAATTCCTCCCCTTCCTGCCATTACCTTTTTTTCCCAAGGTTCGAGCCATTATCATTCAGCAGTTGTGCAGCTTTTCTTCTCTTCCATCCCCAAATTATTATTGTTTCCCTCTTACCTTCTACTCCTCCCGAACCATAATGGAGTCCTCAGCCATAAATTTGCTAACTATAAAGATTTTTGCTTGAAATGTTTTGAAAATGCTGTGAGAAAAAAAAGAAAAAGGAAAGAAAGCCTATGAACAACACGCTGTGCCATGCTCCAGCATTGCACTTGTATGGGAAAGATAATAAAGATATTAGCACTCATATAATTTCAGATAGGAAATGAAATCAGACATGAAAGAAACACTAGCTCCAGCTGTTGAGTGGGAATCAAACTAGCTGTGGGAATTACAGGTATTGTCACCGGAGACAGCCTGACTTCTGAGAAATGACCTCAGGTGTAGGAGCTTGCTGTGGCCCCTTGCAGATATTAACACCTAATTAACAATCTGCAAGAGCATCCTACATCTTAATCACCAGTGAGGTGAGAATGACAATCACAAGGAGGAGAAGGAGAAGGGAAATGGTAATTTTTCCTCTGCACGCATCATCTAATAACCATGGTTATTCAGATGCAGCTAAATGCGATTTCCTTTTAGTCATTTCTGTCTATTGGAAGGCACAGTAAGTTCATTTGCTAGCAGGTAGGCAGCGGAGGTGAGAATTGAATTGATCTGAGATACTCTGAAAAATTGACCCTGAGGTCATTCCTAGTTTAAATTGGGAAGTAAGGCTGAGCTCATGTCTTCCCTTTCTTCTCTCCCGTCTCCCTACTCCCCCTCTTTTTGTGTTTTCAGGCATGTTAGTCCGTACTGCGTAATTACTTAAACATACTCTGATAGTGGGGAACCTTGTTCCCTCAAAGTTAATCAAAATAAAGAGAGCTTTTGTTAGCGGTGATAGGTAATTAAATCGCGGTCGGCGTTGTGCAGGGCCTTTGTGCCGGGTTATTGACGGCAGGGCCAGGCTGCCCGGCCCCTCTGCGGCAGCACAGCCCGGGGAAGGCACCAAGATTCAGACCCAGGCTAAATTTAGGAAAGGGGGTGTGAAGGCCTGGAAATCTTAACGGGGCCAGCCTGTAAAGGAGAGGGGTGCACGGCAGCACATCCGGAGTCTCCCAGAGGAAGGGCAACTTCCCAGTGGAGAGGTGCGCGTTTTAAAGAGGAGGAAACCAGAGGTGGCACTTCTCCTGCCTGCCTGCAATCTTCTGGCTGTGGTTTTAGCCAGCAACAGCTGTAAGTGTGGATGGGAAAACCTACTAACCCAATTTCAGCTCCAGTGTAGACACCTAGGGCCAAATTCTGCTTTCTATTACCTGGTGTAAATTCTCAGGAGCATGGGGGAGCTGATGGAGAGGCTCTGGGCTTAGTCCCATGCCAGAGGGCTGGTGCTAGTAAAAAGCAAGCAAGAAAGTAGAACAAAGACCAGATTTACTCGGTACCATCAAAGCCAAGGCAGGAGTAACTTCCCTGGGATCTGTGGTGATGCTCCAACTTGCCTCTGTATCACTCGGGCAGGATCCGATGGAGTTTTAATGTAATGCCTTTTAATGGATGCTTTTATGTGCGCTTCCGAACAGCTTCCACTTTCAAATGTCTTTACAAGAGAGTTAAAACAAGAGGCAGGCAGGGAATGAGGAATAAGCACGTAAGTACATCTTGTAGTCCTCATTCTGCAGTGGCTTTACCCACAGCACTGCCTTGCTGTGCTCAGGAACAATCTCTTCCCATATTACTTGGACCCAACTTATATTCTAATAAGGAGAGAATGGCAAAGTGAAGACAGCATTATATTAACCACTCAGCTTCCAGGGAAACTCCCATCATTTTCTCTTCCATGACAAGAGATAATCTCTGCGTTTTTTGTTATACTCACTTCTTCGATTCCTTTAGCTTTGTTTTCATGTGTTGGCCTTGCACTAAAAAATATAACTTGACATCTTGTGTCTTCTCAGCTAAAAAGGTATCAGTTCCTGGACTTAATGTCAGCTGTACCCAGATCAAAGGCAAGAAACATAAAAGTTGACATATATTATTTATTTCATGGTTTACATCAATGATGCTTCTCTCTATCCTTTTTTGTTATTATTGCTGATGTTTTACCCATAATGTTGTGCTCACTTCTCAAAAGTGTTTGTCCCCTACAGACAAATATTCATATTAATGTAATCCATCAGTAGCTAACAAATGCCAGCTCACTTCAGCATTTCCCGCACATCCAAAAATCCCATTGTTTTTGGAGGACTTGGGTGTGCAAAGAATGCAGGATCGGGCCCAGGGGTGGAATTTCAGAGCTGGAGACTTTCTCCCTCACCCCCAGCCCGAGGTTGGCAGGAGCAGCAGCCTGGGGTGCTGGAGCAGGGAGTGGGAGACACTACATTCCCTCCCTACATTGTGAGCTGTTGCAGAGGCGAGATGAATGTCAGGCTTTGAGAGCAGCAAAAGCTCGAAACAGACTTTTTTTTTCAGTAATTTGTTGGTTTTTTTTTTCTCTCTCTGCCTTTCCCCATCTTTCTTTCCTGCCTTCGGAGTCCTGAGTGAGTAATACAGGGTCTGTCTTAAAACCGTGTCCAGAAAACCATCTGAGATCAGTCAGAAATGCTGTTCTAACCTGTGCTTCCCTCTGACTGCTCCATTTAGCGTAAAACTTTCCTTTTTCTTTTTCTTTTTTTTTTTTTTTTTTTTTTTTTTTTTTTTTTTGGTCCACAACTGTGGCAGGTTTTACTTCCTGAGTTACACAACCAGCTGAAATGCTGAGTCTGATCTTGCCCCCTACCCTCCCACGAGCTATTTTTTTCCACAATGAAAATAATAATGCTTGAGAACCATCCTTGGGACTTTTTTTGTTTTCTTTTGTTTAGTCTGGTTTTATTTTAAAGCTTGCTGACAATTGTCAAATGTTCATTCTAGCAAAGAAGTCCTGGGAGGGTATAGCCCTGCTGCACAGCCGGCAGGAGTAATTTGCAGTGTTCCTTGGAGCTCAGCTATTCAGCCAATGTGTGTCGCTTTACTATTTCTTTAAAATTTAATTGGGATCAGGCAATCAAGTGTCTCCAAATTTTTTGCCTCTTCAGGCTGCAATAAAGCCACTTATAATTTATAATCAAAGTTTGGTATCGTTAAACTAAACTGTAAAACCTACTTCAGGGCTTCAGTCATAAAATAAGTATACGATAAATATTGCAATGGGGCTTGAGTAGCACAGCTCTAACAACAGCACAGTGAATGAATATACACACGCACATATTTCACACTTTTTTTTTGAGTGTACGTGCATACGTTTAGTTCCAGAGGTAAGAAAGATGTAAATAATAGATAACTGACATTTATTCTTTCTTGGAAGGATTGAAGCTAAGATAGATTTATAGCCCAAGTAGTTAATTCAAATGCAAAATGAAGTGTTAATTCATTAAAGTCATTTATGCATCAACATTATTTTTATGTCTTTATTTCTATTTTCCTGCAATGTAGTATTCATCCTGGGGTTTTTTCTGTCTGTTGACTGTACTGCTCCTTTGCTTAGATTTTTTTCTAACAAGGCAGCTCATTTAGAAAGAAATGTTTATGTGAAGTGCTTGTCAGTTGGCATTTTTACTGGTGTGCTAACCCAAAGGTAAAATATAAAGGCACGTCTTTTCCTTGCTGGCTTGTTGCTACTAGAAGGGTTCCTCCCTTGTTAGCTTGATAAATAATTTTACTAGCGGGAATCTGCTGAATTTTTATGCTTGCTGTCTATTTTCTGCTTGCTGCAAATAAATTCCAGCACTCAGAGGGCACTAAAACTCCAAACACATGGTATTTTCCCATTTTGTTGCTGGTTGCCTAAAATATTTATTTCATCTTGTGTTTTTAATTAAATCTTTTTTTAAAAAAAGAGTAAGAAAAAATCCCTCAAGTTATACAATTATTTCCAAAGTAATGTTTTTTTCTGAATTGTATCTGATATAAAGTCTTGAGTTTAAATAACACATTATCACAGGTACACTAAACGGGTAGTGTTAAATCAGTCATCACTTCAACTACCTAATGATTTTCAGATTAAGTGTAAGGATTATTTATTGATATATTATCCCTTTAAGCATTTCTTGCAATTTATTATATACTTTTAGTTTTCCCAGTCTGCAATCAAGAAAGTTAATTTAATTTAGCATATAAAAATTCAAGACAAGAGAATGCACCAAAAAGCTTTAGATTATGGGTTGTCATGGCATGTACGGCAGAAAAAAGATTTCAAGAAAATAAAACGGGAAAGCTAAAGTGGAAAAGCAACTGATTCACATTTGTACTTTCTTTTTCTTTTTTTTTTTTTTTTTAAGATTTAAGCATTTAAAAATTTAATTTAATTCAAGAAAACAAGAGTCAAACCCAGAAAGCTCCTCTTCCTCACTGTAGCAAACTCTGCCTGTCAGAGGGTGTTTGTCACCATCACACATCTGGAGACTCACTGCTCCTTGGCAGCACATCCGCACTCTGTCCCTCGTGCCTCATTCTGGGGGGCTTTGCAGCCTTGCATGGATTTAGGAGCTGCCTTTTGCAAGGCTTTCCTTCAGCAGCACCGGGGTTTAGATCTGCCCCGGGTCAGGTCCTCCTGTGGTGCCCACGGGTGCTGCTGCCACGGGAACAGATTATTTTGCTTCCAACAGGATCCCTCGCTGTGGCCTCTGTGGAGCAGTCCCAGCTCTTCCCAAAGTTGCGGGGATGCAGCCAGCCTCAATTCCTTACACACCTGCAGTTCAGGGAGTGAGCAGGGAAAGGATCTGGATGCAGGCTCTTTACACTGCTGCCTATCCCATGCCCACCCCATCCCTTCCCAGACAGGGGATGCAGGGAAGCCAAGCAGCAGGCGCTGTTCAGACTTTCCCTCAAACAGCAGAAAGACAAATATCTTTGAAGATGGCAGGCAAATCCACACGAAATTTTAGAATTATTTGCATATTTTTAGAGCAATTTATCTAACGGCAACCCTCAAACTTTGGCCCGAATTCTTGCATTCCTACACCAGCCACCCTCCCATTCGTTTGCTTATTTCCATAAGAATTAGGTGGTGGATCTGAGCGGTGTAAGCACATGCTGCTGCCTGGCTGCCCTGCAGACATCAGCCTTTTCACTTATATGAGCACATCCCAAATCAGGTAATTGGCTGGTGGGAAGAACTGGTGCCCCGGCCCTGAGCAGATAAGGGAAAAGCTTGGGCAGTGGGGCAAACTGCCCTTGAGGGCTCGGCTGTATAAAATCATAAGTGAAACAGGGTTACAAGGAATCTCAGGAGGTGATGTAATCCATCCCTTCGCCATGCGGCAGGGTCAGGTAGGCTTACATTATCCCTGATGGATATTTGCATAACTTGTTGTTTAAGCCCCCATGGAGAGTGTGACACCTCCGTGGAGCCTCCCTGGAAGACCTTCACCACTGTCCCTTCTCAAAAGCATCTCTCCTTGTCTAACCCACAGCTCAGGTCCCTCGTGTCCCGACACCGAGGACAGCCTCTTCCTTTCCTCTTTGCTCTGACCCTTTGCATATTTGAAAGCTGTTGTTATGGCATGCAGCAGCATCCTTTTCTCTAGACTAAATAGCTCCGTGTTTTCTAGTCTTTCTTCGTAGGTTATGGTCATGACATTGCTATTTAATATCTTGTCTGAAAAGTCTGCATACAGTAAACTTGCTGGAATTCAATTTACCTGTGTTGAAAAGGACTGTGAGGATGCCGCCTGGAGGCTTTACAGCATCTGAAAGGGGAATAATTTAATTCTCACTCTGATATTCTGTCTTTTGCAGGATGGAGGGTACAGAGCATTCCTTTACCTGGGAGTGTTAACTGCAGCCTCCCCACGAATTTACCCTGGTAACAGGAATATTGTAGTGCAACGTGCAGCCAGAGTGTAACAACAGGCTTTAGGAAACGTTTTAACATTTTATATTTTTATATATGAAAGTAAGAATGGGAGATAAGATTCAGCCTCTGTGGTTGCAGGTAACACCTTGGGGTGTACCTTCAAGGTGCTGCATGCATAATCTGTCACACAAGTTTCATGAATTTCAGTAGCAGCTGAGCAGCTACAGCCATCTGCACACCACCTTTCCCTGTGCTGGTGTTGCTGCTCAGCTCCAGTTTGGGTAGATCCAGATTTTCCGTTTTAACAGAAGGAAGTTTGCCCCAAAATGTCACAGGTGAAGGTGAACCAAAGAGGATTTTTTGGCCATCTGCACAGACTTTACTCTTGGCTCTAAGTTGCTTTTTTAAAAATTGAAAAATACATTTTATGCTCTTTCAGTGAAGGTTCTCTTTGCTCTTTGGAAAAAAATATGAGGGGAAACAGAACCTTCTAATTCTGTTTCTCTCACTGACTTCCAGTGTCTTGCCTGGGAGGCTGGTGGGGAGATATGCTGGAGCAAACCAAAAGTATTTACTTTTGAATAAATATTCCCCAGGGACTTTTCTTCTCAGATGTGCTGGCACAAATTGCTCTGCAGTGGAATTAATCTGCATGGCAGAATACCAGGCAGCATCTCCTGGAGGTGGATTTAAGTTTTGTAGGATTTTGGCTTCCTAACTGAAGTCTTAACTAAACCCTGTCTTGAAAGGTGCTAACAGATGTGCACACACTGGCACCTCACTCAGACAGACCAGGTACTGGTTCTGGAGGTAAAACGTGACAGATTCTGCAGGGTGATGGTTCAGGTGTTCATACCCATAATATATGAGGGGAAGATAGGAATGTCCCTTTATGATACAAATATCTCTTTCTTCTTTGAGGTTCTACCTCTGCTTTGCATTGCATACAGCCCCTTTATTATAAAACTGTTTTGGACATCCATATGCCCCCAGTAATCCACCTCATCAACTTAAAAAGTTGTCTCATCTAAAAGTATGAACTTTCTGTACACAATGAGAGCGTATGCAGAAATCAGGGAAAGCAGCAATTAAGGAGATATTTTTCCCCAAGTATTTTCTAACTCTAAAGGAAGATCTTGTTGGGAAATATTCACAGAACTCTGTTATGTAGAAAGCAAAATGAGAGTGACCTTGCTGAGCCATTGGCTCAAGTCGTAGATGTAGCAGCAGAAGAGAAAATATATGCTTCCCTCCTTAAAGAATGGAGTTAAGGACCAGTCCTTACCAAGGGAAAGAAGAAAGAGGGAAATGTATTGTCTTCCTTTCAGTAGTTCATTTTTCTTTGCAAAGTGATTAATGTATTACTATAGCGAATTTATTGTATAGCCTGATTACCGTTGCATAATAAATCTAAACAACTGTGACTGTCATGGTGATAAGGCTGGCATGATTTTGCCTCTCTTAAAAAAGGTTTATAAGTTAAGCTTAACTTTTAGCTTTCTGCATTTCTGGGATAAAATTTATTTTGGCCATTACAGCTCTATCTGTTTGAAACTGCACCAAAAGGAAATAAGTTTTTCAAGAGGATGGTATATTATAGGAAGAGTTTTACCTTCAGTCAATTTGCAAAAGAAAGTGAACATCAGCATTAAAATGGAAATGAAGTTCAGGAGAAAATAATAACTCAGTTGTTTAAAAAAGGTTTTAACATTTAAAAGGGACTTTGCAAATATCAAGGATGGACAACCCAATTAAATTAACTGCATTATAGTTACAGCTGTTAACACCTCGGGCTGAGCTTTTCTCAGGCTACTGGAGTTTGCTGAGAGCTTATCTACGCCCGGATGAGAGAATTCCAGGTTGCTGCAGGAAGAAGGGCTTGTGACGAGTGAGAGCCATTTTCTTTGAATGGCAGGGAAAGTGGTGCTCCAGTATCGGTGCTGTGGCTGTGCTGAACCACAGCCTGGACAAGTGCTGGGTTTGGGAAGGATCTCTTGGCCACACGGGCACTTCCCACTGCCCACGCTCCACTCCACTCTGTCACTTCAAACACGAACCAGTTGTTTCTTTACCCTTCCCTCTCTCCCCGAACGTATGTGAAAGGGCTCTGCCCCTCTGTGCTGCAGCAGCTCACGACTGTTCTAGCTGAATGCTGTGGTGAGGGGCACTCTTGTGAGAAAACCCAGCCTTTGGAGGGTGTGATATGGAAAGAGATGAGGTTCCCAAGTGCATGGATATCCATTTAGGCCCTGCTTCTCCCATCAGCCTTAAGGTACCAGTGCAGGGCAATACCAGAGTGTGTTAGTGCCAGCGGAGCTTCCATGTCCTGGGTTTTCTACTCTTTCCGTCTCCCATGCCCACCACCATGTCTCACAAGTCTCTTCCTCAGAGCAGCACCAGCTGCTTTTGCAGAAGAAGAGATCACTCAGGCATCTTTGTACATCTTGGTCCACCATTGCTTTGTCTTCCTCCCGGTCTTCTGCACAAAACTTGGGACCAAGGCAGAGAATGTGAATTTAGTTGGTAGAAAACTCAGCTGTCACCCAAGCTGTAAGTCATAAACTGCAAAATGCTTCAAAAAAGGTGCAGCTGAAGTTTCTTGCATAGTTGTATGAATTTTGTAGTATGAAGAAAGACTGGGAAAAGATCTTGAACCTTCATACAGCCTGCAACTGGGGCCCGCTGCAGCCAAACCCTGGGAACAACATATTTGGATTAGGAGCTACAGAATAAATCTTCTTTTTATAATGAGGACATGTGAAGGTGATAAGGGCAACAGTCTGTTCCCTAGCCCCTGAAAACTCTGTATTATCTCTTTGTGGAGGAGATATTTTCATTTCCCATCTTTGAAGACCTCATGCCTCACAGGCTGCCTGCTTCCGTGGGTATATTCATGGCTGTGGTGGGAAGGGATCCTCTGTACAGGTTGTGAGGTGGCTGGAAGACTTTTCATTTTCCAGTACCCAGGAGACACCATTCCCATTGACATTAATCAGTGATGTTTGCACTTGACTGGCAATACTGGAGTTTGGGTCTGGGGACATGAATTTAATCTCTCCAAAACATCAAGGCTTTCACGCAGGACTGGCAGTAGCTGGTAGTTTATATTAAAAAAAGTTGAAGATCTTTGCCTGATTTTAAGGCCCTGAACTCCTGGCATTTTTTCCTTCTTTCACATTTTTCCTAAGTTACATTGTAAGTTTTCTTGAAGCCAGTAGAGTTCAAAAGGTCTCTATTTAGATATGAATTACTTCATTCAGTAATAAAGAAGGAAAAAAAAAGGAAGTTACTTGGTGCAATCTGGTACAATCAAGTATCATGAAGGGGGAAAAAAAACCCTTAAGCTTTTGCACAGGCTTTCAAGGGCTCAAAGGCTTCCTTTTTTCCCTGGGTATGTTGAACATCTTGAAAATAAACCAGGGTGTTTCAAAAGAGAAGATAGATGTGTCTGTTCAAATAGGCATTGCATTTGGAACTGATGCCTCTGGTTGTTAAACAGAATCCTTGTTTAATGTCCTCATTAAGAACTGTGACTTGCCACCAGTTTTATGAAGATCAAGTAATTTACTTTTAAAGTAAATTAAAACAAATTTCTCTGTGGTGACAAGTGAATAAAACAATGGAAGGCTCAAGTTTTTCAATCACCCAACATCTGTTCCTTGTTTTCCTCTAGATGTAGATGCCCTGTGTGCAGCAATAGGTGAATAGTGAGAGCCAAAAGCTGTAATGGCGGTGGGATAGTTTTGGGTTTTTTTTGTGGGTGGTGTGTGTTGGATTTGGCTTTTTTTGTTTGTTTGTTTGTTTGCTTGGGTTTTTTTTTCAAGTAACACCGTAAGCTCTGTCCACTTTTGGAAAGGGTAATTTTCTAGTTTGCCGTGGCAGCACGTTCAGAGCTCCATTGACGTGTGAGTGGTGACAGTCGAAGGCTCTGATGCTGCATTTCTCTGCTGGAAGCACAGTAAGCTGTTGCAGGGTAGTGCAAGTGGTGAGCCACTGCTTGGAAGCCCAGTCAGCACAAATGAGATCCCATCTTTTGTCCGAGCCACCCACACCAGCAACAGACACCTCTGAAGCCGAGGGATGTTCTCCGAGCCACAGTGGGAACTAGGCTGTATAAAAACCTCACTGAAACCACTTCCACGCTGTAGCCACACGTAACCTGTTTGTCTTGAGACGGAATCTCAGAGAGAAGCCAGCAGATGAAACCTGAGGTATCCAGGTCCATTTTACATTTCAACAAGTGCAGGATGCAAACGGGGCTGTGTTTGTTTTAAGGGTTCTGGAGGGTTTGGCATTTGCTGGTGTGAGAACTGGCTCCCTGCTGTGTGAAGTGTTCACATGTGGATTTGTGCTGCGTGGGAAACGCTGGCAGAGTGGAAAAGAGAGGGGAAGCTCTGCTGGGAAAGTAAGAGCGGGCTGAATATAATTCACTTGGGGCACAAGTCTTTTCCTAATTCCTCTTGAGAGGGTAGTTTGTCTTGGACGGCATAGCACTGACTTTTGGAGTGGTTGAGGAAGACAGGAAGTCATTACTGGATTCATATGAAAATTAGGGAGCTCAAGTCATTTTAGACGTATAAAAAAAGGTCAGTGAACATCCAGAGGCCTTTGCTGCTGAAACTATCCCTCCCTTTGAAATCTGCCTGCTCTCTCACGCATGGTTACGGACCCCATCTTCTGAGGCGTAGGAATGTCTTTTATCTCATGGTGGCTTCTTCTGAGCACTCAGGTTGAACACCTTTGTTGGGAGTGGTTTGCCCTCACTCAGACCTTTATGGGGCCAGGAAACGGGCTGCTCCACTTTATGGGAAATGAGTAATTAGGTCTCACCAAATTCAAGGTACCTGGCTGTGGGAAGCAGGCAACTTCTCCTTTGAGTTTTTCTAGGAAAGAACTGACAAATTCTTTGCATGCTTTTGTGGTGCTACACTAGATTTTAATATACAGAAGCACATAGATTTATTGAGCAGTTCTGAAATCTGTGTTTTGTGCAAAGGGTGAGTAATGGAATTGTATTACCATATTTAAAAACACACAAAAAACCCCAACCAACCAAAAAGAACTGAACCCCAAAACTCAATGAGTTTTGGATGATAAAATAATGGTAACATTTTGTCCATCCCAAGAATGTTTTGGTAATTGCTGCCTACTTGCAGCTTAATAACTGAATATGGGAAAGTATAAATTTAAATAGCTTTCTTTCCTTTCTCACTGTCCATGAAGTGATGCTGCACTCAGGCACAGGAGGAAGCAGATGAGTCAACCAGCCAAGATGCAGCTTTCTGGGGTATGAGCTGTCATGACACAGGGGTTCCTGCTCAACCCCTCTTTTCCATGGTTTCAGTGGGCTTTGGAAGCATCTGTGATCATCGTTCTTGGATGCATGATACCCAGGAGATGTACATCCAAAGGCAATGCACAGATGCATCTTTGTAGGAAAAGTGTTTCCTGGGAGCACTGACCTGCAGTGATCTGCAGCCAGCACAGGGAAGGAGCCTGCTGTGGGAAGGGTCATGGACCACTACAGGGACAGCCATGCTGCTCCCAGTGGGGACATCCTGGCAGCTTCTTGCACCAGGCTCTGGCAGCACTAAGGTCAGATCTTTTTAAGGAAGCTCATTTAAAACTGAGAGCCTGCATTTTATTTTTCAAGTGTCACAGTGGTTTTTAGATGCCAAGAGAAACCAAGGGAATGAGACCATCCAAAGCCAGCTTCCTTCCCTGTGCTGAAGATTGATAGACATGAATTGCCAAGTGCAGCACAGATTGACCTTAGTGGGGAGCTGTGTCTTACACCTAAGGCTAATTTTTCCTGCCATGAAATGTCCTGGGAGAGGTCAGAAAAGAGATCTCCCTACGTTGTAACAACAAGCTATTGTAGCAACTGCCAGGTTTTTACTCCTTACTTCCAGTTTTATTATTACTATTTTATTTATTTGTCAGGGCCAGAGGTAGGGACATACATCCTCACTTTGACCCTGGCATCTCCAGGTCATATTCCTCTCTCTCTCTTCCCTTCTTCTTGCTTTTAGTCATGTAGATAGAAGGAAACTGCGTAAGACCTCAGAGTCAGCCCTGCCCATTGCACACTGCTCCTTGCATTTCTCCTTTCAGGATTAAATCAAAATTTCAACAAACTCAGTGGAAAATCTTCTTTTGACTTTGGTGGCGGTTGTCGTGACCTCTTACCAAAAACATGGAAGTGTCTTAAAGCACAAATGAATATCCCTCAAAGGCAACCCTGTTTTGTGAGCATCTCTCGCTGCATGAGGAGCACTCTCCATTTCTCTGGGGTTCAGGGGGAGGGTTGGTGCTCAGCTCCTCCTGGGAGCTGCTCAGCCCCGGGCAGGATGGGACCATTTGTGGGGCTAATTCTGAAATCCCTTCATGTAACCGTTTGAATTCCCAGGTCATACAGTTTATCTAGAGATCTGCTCAGAGGTGAGTGTGAAATAATAGTGCTTTGCATTTCCTGGGCACCTTCCATCTTTCCAAATATTTATTAAATAGCCCTCAAAACAGCTCTGTGAGGCAGATAAGAGATGGATGGATAGGTCTCCTTTCATGCACCAGTGGAACCCAGCAGCTGTCTGTCTGTATAAAACAACCCTGCCCCCAGTCTGGGGCAGATTAGGAAGTGAATAACAAATATGTATCTTGTTGAGGGTGCAGAGAGAATTTAGTTAGGTAAAATTTAATTACCTGTGCTGGAGCTTGGCCAGAAAGTCCAGGCTCACTTCCCTCCTTTCATTGCTTTCACTGTGGAGTCTGTAACTCCATCAGGTTCTCGTCCTGTTTGATCTTGCACCTGGTTCTGGCTTGAGTGGATGTTGAACTCAGACCAGGGAGCCCTTTCTGGAACTCTGCACCTGTCTTTTCCCCACAAAGATTTGCCGGTGTGCCTTTTTTCCTGATGAACAAAGTTTTTACATTGAAATTCCCTCTCTGGTATCCCCAGGGCACTTGGAGATGCACAGCATGAATTCTCTTTTGTTTGCCTTTGCAGCGTGTAACTCTAGAGCATAAAAATGTTGAAGCTAGAACTCAAATTTTCCCTATTTTGTGTTAATGCTTTTTATTAAATCTCCAGACTCTCTTTAAAGCTTCACAGAGAGCAATTTATTGTAAAGCTACATTTACTGTATTTTATGTCCACTGTAACTGCTTGTTTCATCTAATTCAGATTATACAGAATATAAGAAAGTCTATCCCAAGATAAGATGAGACAAATTATTAATCAAGAATGTTTTGGAATTAAGATTTTAAATGTACATTTCAGGTATATGTGTAGTATTTAGAAACAGATCTGAAAAGACTTGTGTGATGTACTTCAATCAAAATTTGAAATGAAAATAACAAATACATCAAATGTTAAAAAGGAATTGACAAATAAGTCAAATCTGGAAATAGAAGTGATGCATAAATCAGGTATAAAAAAAGCCGACAACCAATATGTCAAGTGCACAGTGTGTTTATTAAAGTAAGGAGTTGCTTAGATGTGACTGAATCTATGTGCTACAATCATGCAGTTAAATACTTGAAATCCTTCAATAGCAAATTATATGTGCAGGTGTACACGGACACAAGTGCCTCTATACATGTACACAAAATAAACACACGTATTCCTTTGCAGAGCTTTAGCCACACTAACAGCATATGATATTTGCTGAAGTCTCCTAGGTGTATCCACGATTTCAGTTTGAAATGTCTCCATTTCAATATTCTCATGTTACTGGACCTGAACAGCTCATGTTTCCAGCTCTTTTATAAATAGTAATTGTTAGTATAGCCCAGATTTTAAAAATAATGCGACATGCCTCGTTCTGAAAGCTTTCTGCTTTTGTTTTCTGATTCTAATTGTACACTAGCAGCAACACAAACTGCTTTGGCTAATTCAAAGGATTTTGATAGACAGCTTGGGCCCAAAGCATATTTTCAAGATCAAGACTATAAAAATCTCACTATGGAAAAATCATCATTTGCCTCACTGACTTTGATTTACATCTATGTTACAGAGCCATGAAATTTAAAATAAGATGATCTAAATTGTCCTATAATAATGTGGGCATGAACGTATACTCCTGGTGGCAGAGTTTCCCTGTCACTATACCAAATGAAATCTAGTTTTTAGTGCCAATCAGTTAGGCATCATTAACCCTTTAAGAATGTTATTAGCATTCTCACAAAGCTTTTCATCATGTAACAAATGTTTTCAGACTAAACTTCTCGAGGTCAAAGAATCCAAGCCAGAAAGATTTAGGACCTTTTTGTCCTCTGCAATATTAAGTATACACTCTCCATCATACCAAATATAAATTATTAGCAGTGGTTTTTAAAAGCTTGCAAAAATGTAGTTTTTGAGTTAAAAAGCAGTCCTTCGTAAGCAGTCTCTATCTGCTCCTCCCCCTCATCCCTTTTTTGCTGTATGGTAGAAAAATTGCTCTGTACATGCATCCTCCAGGATCCAGGAATGAAAATTGTTTTGCATTTGCTATTACATTATGATGCTCTCCATTCTGCTTTTTTTTTTCCTCAGTTCATGTTGTTCTTTTTGCAATAAGTGTATGTTTGAATTGAATTGAAGAGTAGCATATTAAAGAACTGGTTTTCATAGCTGCTTATGTCCTTTCATCCGAAGAAGTGTGAGAAAAGCAATCAAGGTTTCAGACTGACATGCTAAAGCAAGAACTATCAGAAAAAGCATCTTGCCATTGGAGTGTGGAATATTTGCATACCCAGTGTTTGTATTAGATCAGACCAGACCAAGGTATTTATAGAACCAGCTTCAGCCTGTGGTCAGGCCTATAATGAACAACTGATTTAGTTTCAGGTAAAGTAATTAATTATCTGTTCCCCCCAACTTTATGCCTCTGAATGTGTCAAAATGTAGCATCTATAACCCCGACTCAGTGTATTATTCAGACTTTTCATCACTCTGTTTTTCAGCAGATGGCATCTAGGTGACTTGCAGTCTTACGAGTGGGATTTATGAAGTGAAATAGAGAAGCTTAAAAAGTAATTGCAGAGACAGGAGGGAAAATTAGAAATTAATATCACTGTAGGAAATGGAAGCAGCCTCACGTAGAAGTGAAATTCTCAATTGGTAGCTTTTACATCAAAAGTGGTGCTTGATTTGTATTTATTGCAGTATAAATAATGTGAGGTAGGCAGTAGTATTGTATTCAGTAATTTCTCTTGCAGGCATTTGGGATGAACTTCCCATGAAAGACAAGTGAGTAAGGAGCTGTATGACTGCTACTCCTCTGCTCACAGACAGCACTGCATCTTTCAGCTGGGATTTGGGGAAAGATGCTGCTTGTGCAGTTCAAGTAAAACATCCTGTGTTTTTTGGCTCAAAATAGCTCACGTTAAGGTTTTGCTGATGAATCAATGTGGCCCATGGAACAACCTGAATTACTCACTGAGACACTCAATGTGAATCTGTGTGAAGTCAGGCTGGGTAAACACTCAGTTTTAAGGGAAGGATGAGAACTTAGAAAATCAAGAGTACAGTTCACATGACTGGCTGAAAAATATGTTTGAATGCTACTGGTGAATTAAAACAGTATTTATAATGGATTTGCACAGTAGCAATAGTACAGAGAGTAGTTTTCTCTGCAAAAGGGGCAGTGGTAGCATAAGGGATCATGGGCTACATCATCTCCACTGCTGGAAGTCAGCAGAAATAAGTTGCCACATTTTGGTTAGGACACAGTTTAAAGCACCGCTTTCCTTCTCTGAAGTGCCTGCTCAATATGAATCCTGTGTCACCAGTGAATAGAGATTCATAGCCAGCTCCAGGTAATCTGTGCTTAGAGCCCTACAGAAATTCCCATGGGAATATGTTAATCTGGACTTGCTGTATGTGTGTTGGCACTGTGGTGCAGTCATGATTTTGAAAGAAAGCATGGATATGACGAGTGATTTGTTCTTTCAGTGCTAGCTCTGCGGGTTTTTTGGACCAGAATCCCCATGTAAATACAAAATTAACTTGATCTCCAGCCTCTATGATTTAAGTAAGACTCAGCTGTATGTGCCTAAGTATGGACTTAACACTTTAATGAATCAAGATCTAAATTCACATCTTCGTGAGACTAATGCTCAAGAATGAAGAGGTTATTTGTCTGTCCTAGTGGAATCCTTTTTGGGATAACACATTTGACAGCTCTATGTAAATTCACAGTGGTGTATGAAATACTTTTGCCCGTCATACGCTGTCTTTGTCACTACCTTCTCTTAACCTTTATCTCAGTAGAAAAGAATATTTAGAAAAGCACACTTGAAAAATGGGCACTAAAAACTTACTGCCTGAAAACATAGAAATTGTTTTAAATAAACCTTTTTGAGGCTTAAGGAACTTCAAAAAGAAATTGGGAATCATAAAAATACTGAAGGTATTCCTTTTTTTGTTGTTGTTGCTTGAAAAATGAAAGTAATGGCTTCAAAATATGTGCACTGAAGAGAGAAGGCTTTTGTTCTGACAGCTTGTACATCAAGTTTCAGCATTAGGGGGTTTGAAATGGTAAAAGTTGGAATTTGATAAAATAAGCTTTTGGGGGTCCTTTCTCTAAAAGATTCTTGCATGAAACATGAATCCAGAAAAAAATCATGGAAATGGAGTGGATGTTTTTAACTTTATGGAACTGTTAAGAAAACACTAGTGCAGGATGTGCTTTGAGATCATATAATGGCAGGAATTTTGCAGTTGTATTGTCACTGTCAAAATCAGCCTATTTGCTGCAGTTCTATAGTGTTTAGGGATAAGGAAACATAGAATTTCAACCCTTTCCCAGCACAAAAAAGAATGTTTTTGAAGTTTGATTAGTTTCTTTTTTCTTCAGATTTCTATTTTGTACTCCTTCTATATTTCCCAAACACTGTGAAAACACCTGATAAAATGTAAAAGGTTTCTTAAAGTGTTTTTGGAAGTTTTCTGTGATATTTAACATTGGTAGGATGAAATACATTGCCACCAAAAAGCAGAACTGAAAGCTACTTTTCCCATATTAGCTGTTATCGTGCAGGTCCTGTGTCCCAGGGGTCAGGACAGTGGATCCGTGGGACTCCAGCCAGAGAAGCAGGTTTGGATTTGCATATGAGCATCTCCTCGTGAAGAAGCAGTGCCTGAACATGGCTGAGGAGAGTGTGGACGAGGCTGGAAAATTAGGGGCAGGTATTTTGCGAAGCAGAGCTGCGATGCTCAGCAGGAGTGCGGGGCTGGAGCAGGGATGAGGGGCAGCCCCGCTGTGAGCTGGGAAAGCTCCCTCTTCTGACTGGTGCTGAACACTTGGGTGGGGCAAAGGTCAGGGATGTCCCCCGTCCTCACCTCAGGCTGAAAAGAAGGTGGAAAGAAAGTAAACCTGCTCTCCCTTCTGGGGAGAGCTGATGGGTTGGGTCCTTCCCAAAGAGGGAAAGAGTGGAGCCTGAATTTCAGGGAGGAGATGGAAGGGGCTGGAGCTGTCGAGGCAGTATCCATACCCCCTTCTTCTCAAAGAGCTTAGCAAAACAAAATAGAGAAAGAAAAGCCTCCAGCAGCAGGGAGTGAACGGCTGGAATTTCCTTAATATTAGCTGAGCTTTAGGCAGCAAGCCTTAACGTGGAGAATTATTTTTAATTAATAGCTTTTCCCCTACTTTGGAGCTCAGCGGGAGGATCTTCTTTGCATTGCACAAGGAGGGGAGATAGGAGCAGTCCCGGTTTTGTAACTGATAACTATTTCAGGCCAACTGCACTGCCTGGTATAACTTTGTATTCAGAAAAAGAACAAAATGTTACATCAAAAGATGCCTCCTGGTTCTTGGATTTAAATTGCCTCTCTCGATAAACCCACAGCCTGACCAGAAATAAGTTGATGGATTTTTAAGAGTCTCAAGGCCAAATTATTCCCTCTCTCCTTTTCCTCCTCCCTCTCTCTCACCTCTGTGTTATCAGCATGGCATTTGGCCCTACGAGGGGACCTTCCAAGGATGCTGAGCAATCACAACTCTGCCGGGCTCTGAGGCTCCAGGGCTTGTGCCGGGTGGCAGGGTCCTTTACCCAAGCTAGCCCAGATCCAGATGGAAAAAGAGGCAGGAAGGTGTTGTGAATTTGTATTACTTTAACACAATGGGTTTGTTCAGAGACAGTTTTCAGGCAATAAATGGCTCCTTTGTGTTCCTTCCCTCCCCATGGTAGCTTTCGGAGCTGTGTATGTGCATATCATTTTGCCTGTGTATTAACAAGCAAGAAGGCTCCCTGGCTTCTGGCTCCCTCCTTCTCTTCCTCTCCCTTTCCTTCTCCCCACCTTACAACACCCTCTGCTCCAGCACACAATTAAAACAAAATTAGCAAAATGAGTACAAGTTTATGGTGGGGAAAAAAAAAAAAAGAATCCTTTCTTTTTGCTTCTCTTATTTGGAGGACTGTGAGAGGCTGTAGTGCCTCTTTTTATGAGTGGCTTCCTGGGAGTCGGGACATTTGCTTGTTATACTGTGGCACTGTAAGAGGGTGATCGTCATGGACTATAAAGTAACGGGAAGTCTCACAGCCCCTCCAGCTCTGTAACACAGTAGCTTGGCTCACATAGGAGAGAGGGATTTATAGCACTGCCTTGTATTTTTTAACATATTTTGTCTTCTTTTTATTTACAACCTAGCCCAACAGTTCTTACTTTGTCCCCTGTCTCCCTGCCCTCCTATCTTAATTCTGCCTGTTCCTTGTGGTGTGTTGGAGTCCCAGAATGGTATAAAAAATGTCACTTTAGGTGGAGAAGCAGGACAGATAAGGGTTGAACTTTGAGGTGAACACATCCCCCTTCAGGCACCAAGTGCAGGATAAATATCTGGTTTTCTAGGCTCTGCGGAAGACAAGGAGAGGATGGAGCTGGGAGGAAGAAGAAAGAATATGAAAAAGAATGTTTTCCTTGTTATCAAACTTGCCAAGCTATTTTCCTTATGACCTTTTGTTAAAGCCCAGTGTCTTTCTCTTATTTAAATAAGTCTAATCTCTGAAGGAGTTCTGAGTTGCTGCTTTTCAAAGCAGTGGGGTGTAGTTCTGTTTTATTAGCTGCCATTGAAGACCTGATGCAGTCATGTCAGAGGCTGTAAATGCCTTGATGCTGTCAAGCCAAAGCAGTTGCAAGCGAGGGAGGTTGCCTGCCCTTCCTGGCACTGCTTCCAGCGTCTTCCAGCTGCTGGGGCTCACAAGCAGCATTTCCCAAATTTTGGCCTGGATTTGGTGGCATTCATGGGTGGCCATGCCCTGGTGGGGTTGGAGCATTAGTAAATGCAGGATTAGCATTTACGAGAAGAAGGGGGGAAATTGTGAACGATGCAGGCATTGCCTTAATAATTAAGCACCTTTTGGGAGACCTTTTCTCTGTGTTAGCACTGGATCCTGGTCCCAGATCCCTTCCATTTGCTCTGGTAAAGCATTGGGGCATCACGCTGCTGACTACTGCTCCATTTGGGGATTATCTGCTCTCACTGAAACAATTCCCCCAGAAGCTGCCATGACAAGTTAACCATCTGGGGTCAAGAAGAGGACGTTAAATATAATCAGCAACTCCCTTAATCTTAGGAGGAGAATCCTCATTTGCTTGAACGTGTGTGCTGATCAAAGCATGATAGGAGCCAAGATGTGATACAAGAACAGCTATTTCTCAGGAAGGATTTTTTTTTCCTTCTTTTTAAGGGCAGAAGGGAAAAGGACCAGGAATTTTGAATCACTGGAACTTTTTCTCTTGTGGTTCAACTAATGCAGCATCTGGAATCAGCTGCACTTGACCAGTGCTTGTACATGTTAACCATCAGCTAACATAATCTGAAGCCCTAGGAAAATAGGTTGTAGCACAGATGTAAGACACTGAAGGAAGACAGTAATTTTTTTCCTGTAGATGGGAAATGCATATGTTGCCTCACTCACTTGTCATTACTGAAACTATAGGTAGGGACAAAAATAGAAACTACTGACAGCTTGATTTCTTCATGCTGGCACTGAGCTACAGCAGAGCTCTACAAGACCCTATAAATATGCAAGCGAAGGGAAATCCTACACAAGTGCTATCATACTGCTATAGGACTGAATAGAATTAGCTTTATTGCAACCAAACAGTATGGACAGAGTCTGCTTTTCAGAGCTCCCCTATCTCACGAACAATGTAAAATGTGAACCAAAGGCAGCTAATCTGGCCTGTTTACTGGGAACAGTTCCAAAATATATTGTTGGAAATGACTAGAAAAAGCTTTGTAGTGCACAGCCCTTATGGAGCAGCCCTTTCTTCCTTTTAAAGTGAAATGTCCTTACAGAAATTAAACACTGTTTAAAAAAAAAAAAAAAAAAAGAAGGGGGGGAAGGGATCACTGTGGTTTAAACCACTTATTAAAATTTGTGAAAGATGCAGCGTGCATTGAAAATGCTCCCCCTCCCCCCAAACCTAAACCAACAAAAACAAGCCAACCCCATGAATAGCTCTTCCTAGCTTCCTGCACATTGAATATGTATGTTAAAGGACAAGGAGCCAAGAGTCGCTCTGTTTTGCTTTGCTCGGAATATTTTTTCTATGAAAATATTTCATATTTCATTTTCATTTTGCTATTTTTGATATGTCAAAGTCAGGGGCTATGCCAAGGAGAGGCTGGCGAGCTGGCTGTGGAGGAGATTTCTGCCATGGTTCACAGTGGTGTGCAGCAGCAATATGTACCCCACTGTGTAAGTGATGCTCTCTGCACCTACAAGCAGGGTTCAGAAGGTTTTACCTGGCAAGAGCAGAAAACACTGCTGCTGGTGCTAGGAGGGAAGTAGGTGAGGTGAAACAAGACCCAAGCAGAATTCAAGGTAAAGGGACCCCTAAAATTGGAAAGTACTCATGAGGCATGAAATCCTGGAACTTTTCATTGTTCTTAACAGAAGATATTACTTGTGCCATCTCGTGAGCCCTGCCAAGTATGTCTCCCCTCAAGAGGACTCTGTAATCCTCTGACTTTCATTCACATCTCTAAAGAGGCTCCATCTCCCTCATTTTTCTAAGCTGCTGTTGTAAGTTTGCTTCATGATTTAGCTGCTCTCACTTCTTTTTTAGGAGGTGGCAACTGATTCTTCCTCATTAGAACTGAGTAGTGTATACAACTACAGAGTAAACATTTCTGTCTTCCTCCTGGTTCAAGCAAAAAAACCTTGACCCCCATGCCAGTAGAAGTGAAACGTTTCCAAAACACACAGGCAACTGGAGATATGACTGTGTTTAAAAGCCTCCAATCTAAACACAGTCCTCCAGGAAACCATGACCAGGAGAAGGCAACTTGTCCCTGATGAGAAGTTTGACTCTGTAACAATTTGTTGGCCCTCTTGTACATTGTTGTTTTATTGTCTGTACCATGGAGCACTTACCTCTTAATATGTCTGATAATAAAAATCCCACAGAAGTTTAAATTAGAATAAGGCTCAGCAATCAGGCTTAGCTGTGATCTGGGGTCATTGGCTCTCATATCAAATCATGTCACCTTCATTAATAACTGAACCATTGACCCTGAAACTCAAGGAGCTTTCCTATGATTTTCTAAAATCTGGAGTTTTTATCTTGTCAGCTACCAACTCTTATGAGGCAGTGGGATTCCCACTGGCTGGTGCTGTCCTCTTCCCAGGTTCTCAGCTTTTCTGCTCTAATCTGGTTCCCGACACTCTCCACGCTGGTGTACTCTGCCCCAAACTGTGTCATGTAGTGGGTGCTGTACAACTGCCCTGGGCTGCGGCTGTGCAGGGGTGAGCACCAAGCAGGCTCCTGCCTGCCCGGGTGCGGGGTGTGCAATGAGGAGCTGAACATTTTCTTTTTTAGAGAGCTGCCACTATTCATAGCAGGGAGAACAGAGATGCACCTGTAATTTCACTGTCCTGTCCCACACACCGAAATCTCCTCCATCCCTCCCCCAAAATCTCTCCAGAGCTGCTAGAAGTGAAGAGTTCAGTGGTTTAATTTTCTGTTTTCTTGCCAAGTTAGAATGGGATTAAATGCTCTCAAGGTCTCTGGACTATCACTTTACCCAAAACATCCATCCCAAGCATTCAAAGAGGCATAGAGGCTCTGCATAGCTATTTATTTTAAATGCCTGATTAAAATTTCATGAAAACAGGAAGTCAGGGGAAAAGAATAGATTGCAAGAACGAAGAAATCCAGGGCTTTGTCATTTTTAGCTCAACAACACACAACATTGAAGAAAAACCCCCAACACCCAGCACATTCAATTGTAACTGAGGGATATTTTCACAATTGTACTGAGGCCACTAATAGCATATTTTGTCTTTGGCAGGGGAGTTTATGAACTAAGAATGAAACCTATTTTTTTACTTATTACACAATTTTGATTCTGTTTGTAAATTGTCACCTTAAGGTAACCTAAAATTGCTGCATTTAAACCCTGCAAACATTAAGATTTTTTTGGATACTCCATTGTTTTTTCCTATTTCAGCGGGAATAAATACTGCAATATCACATCCTTAACAGTGCAGCAGCTCTTCTATTCTGGAGTCTTTCTGGTTTTCTGTTCTTAAGCATATCTAATCATCCAAATATATTATGGGGCAGACACAAATGACTGATTTTTCTGAATATTAGTCACATGCAAAAGACATTTGTGGTTTTTCTGTCTTCTAGACCTCATTTTTCCTATATGTAGCTTGTATGTTTGTATTTTTCCTGTATGTCCTTATTTTACAAGGAAACATCCTCTTTGCTGAAAACGTATGAATCAGAAGCAATGTTTAGCCAGGCTGCATTACAAAAGGATTTAGAATCTGTTGAAGTCTTCTTGCCTTTTTAGGCTGTGGGAAGCAGGACCCCCATTAAGAGGCTGCAAATGCCCCTCAGCCATTTTCCAGTACCGCTGTCACCTTGACTACCTGCAGGTAGTCGTGGGGTACTTAGGAACCATCAGTGTCCCAATCTGTTCTCCTGTACCAACCCCATCGAAAATAGAGGGATGTTAAAATTCTGTGTTAGCCTCTCACTGCAAAGGCAGCATATGTAGGGTTCTCAGCTAGGGCATCCGGTGGCTCTGGATATGGTATAATTATGATAACTTAATGACAAAATAAGTTTTCACTTGCCAATGTCAAATTAATCCTGTCAGTACATACGTCACTGCAAGTGCATTGCTCAGTGTACTCTTACAATATGCATAATACCATGTCTCCTTGCTTCTGCTTCTCATCATGTGGTCCTCTTGGTGCAGATGCTGTTCAGCCACTTAAAGAGCTGTAACACTACCAGGGGAAAGAAGAAAAAAAAACCGGTACGTTATACTGGAACGAATATAATGAGCCTAAAACCTTGGAACCCTTCCTTTGTTCATCATTCTTGCCGCAAATAGTCACAGCATTGTGGATTTCTCTATTATTTCAGCTGTAAAAATCATATTGAAATTTGATGGGAATTATTTCTAGAGATAGTTAATTGGCTGACTAGGTGTATATGTGAGGAGAGGTAGCAGGGAGCTCATAAATGACCTTTTCCCTTGTTAGATCTCTCCCTGGCCAGCTGGACATTTGGTATCCTAAGGTGAAGAGTTTTTTAAATTATAGTTTCATGGCTTTTCCCCTTTACAAGACCACAATTTCTCTGTGTTAATTCACCATATCGAGAGGAGGAGAGAAAGTCAGCTGCTGCAGAATATCCCTTATGCTTTAAGAAAGCACGGCACTAATTGCCGGGAGACTTCTGCAAAACAAAATCCTGTGTGGCTCGGTCCACGCCTGCACACTCCAGTCGTCCCCGCTCCGTGCCAGCATGTCACAGGTGCACACCACAAGGGACAATGCAGCAAATGTAATTGGGAGGCAGGTGGCAATAGCTTGGACTCCGTAACACATTCATCCCAAGGTGCACTCGTGCATCTGTTAGAAAGTGAAGTAATTTTTTTTTTTTAATTCAGTCGGTCTAACAGAGATTTGAGCGATAGGAATATATTTCCCATCTCCTAAACACAGCAGCGAGAAAGTTACTAAAGGTCCTCAGAGGCCGCAAGCAAGGTGGGCTGGAGGCTGCTGATCTTGGGGGAAAAGCGAGGAGTTGTCAGTTTACATAGAAGTGGGTCAAGTGTTTTTAAGACACTTGAGAGGATTTTTCCTCGCTTTGCTATCGCTGCAATATCAGCATAAACTTTTCCTTTCTAGATACGAGCCCTTTGTAATTGCATTAGTGCTGTGTGCTCCGGCCGGGCTGGTCACTCGCCTGTGCTCAGCCTTCCCTGCATCATTCCAAGAGCCAGAGCAGAGCCTCTCGGTACGGGAACCTTTGTATTTCTGCTCTGAGTTCTAACAAAGGGTGTTTATTCCCTCTCTAAAACACAGAAAGGACCCCAAATGCTTGCACTCTTACAGGGAGCCTGAAAGCAAATCTTGCCGAGCCGAACTGCAGCAATCTCTGGGGTGGAGTATAACAGCTATAGCGCAGCACACAGAATCCCTCTATAGGAGAGGGAGGCTGGTGCCAATTCCAGGCAAAACTATGGGGAATGGGATTCAAATGAGCACAGATGTGATATTGCTCACGGACAAAAACGAACAGCACAGTACTGCAAAAATGCACGTAGATTTAGTAGCCTTTTGGTGGACAAGATACCGCTTTTATATGAAGGATAAGTAAACAAGGCAAACAACATAAAAATTATATCGCACATTTTCAATGCCACATGCTTCCTAATCCCTTGGAGAGTATTTTCCCCATCTGTCTCAGTTCCTAACTCCACTACTCAACTCTCCTTTTAATCTGGAGTTGGGTCCAGCAGGAATTCAGAGCTCTTTGGGGTGATTTGCACGTGAAGCTGCTGGGAGGGTCCCTTTGCTCCTTTCCCATGGTCTGCTCGAGCCTCTCTCGGCAGTTCGCAGACTTTGTCCCCCTGCTGCATCTCCAGCTCTTGGCCGGCGGCAGGGCCAGGTTAACTGAAAGTGTGAGGTTTCGATAACCTGCGGCAAGTGTTTTCCGTCTCTCAGGGGAGATCTGCACTGGAAAACAATTTGCAGAAGACGGGAGCAGAGATCTGGTGTCATTTTTGGTGCAGCTACTACAGTTTCTTGCTGTGAGCCCTTATCAGTGGAGTCCTTGTAGAACTGCTCATCAGCAGAGATCCTGCGGGCGAGCATAGTGTTATTGCTTCATCCCATGTGGCTTTTTTTATCAGTGCTGTTCTGGCTTCTAAACCTTCTGGAGATGCTGTAATTGGGTAATTTGGGGTGGCTTGGCTTTTTTTATAGTGTAAGTTAAGTTTTTAGACTGGGCTTTAGAAATAAAAAAAATAAAATAAAGTTTAAAAAGCAAAATAAAAGCAAGTAAAGGAAAGGAAAGCAAGGTAAAAGAAAGTGACAGGAACTAAAATAAAAGAAAGTGAAATATAATCAAATGAAAAAGAAAAGTAAGCATCTGTAGTTAGAAGAAAAGAAATGAAGTTCTAAATAAATAAATTCTACTTCTATTTCTTGGAGTGATCTAGGACAGCTGATGGAGATTGACACTCTTAAGTTACATGAATGTTTTGAACGTGTAAAGAATCGTTTATAAATTCAGCTTGGTTTGCTGTGATACACTTTCCAAATTAGGATACTGTGGAGCAGATTGTGAAATGGTGATTTACATGACTTGAGGATTTTGCTCCTTGTGATTAAACACAATAGCACTTCCTTTGGTTCCCTTTAGAATGCATTTTTTAAAAAATGTATTAAAATGTATGTGGAAATGTCTTTAAAATGCAGGTTATTTCCACAAGTATAAAAATATCAGGCAAAACGTGGATTATTGAGTGCTGTGTAAAGTACAGCTGAGCATCTCTAGGACTGCAGCATTCTAAAGGAGGAAATAAAATTACAACTAAGAAAAATATTCAAAGTACTGTTTTTTAGTTTTTTTCTGGCAGGAAAGTGAAAACATGGAGTTTTGTTGGCTCATTCTTCCTTTTGTAAAGGATTTAGTGCTGAGCTTTTACCTTGCTACATGATATACTGCAGTGAAATGCACAGAAATTTGGGATTAGATATGAGTTGTAACATCGAGTAAATTTTATGTTGAGGAATTTAGAGCGTGCCAAGCGGCCAGCTCCTCGGACAAAAGACTAACATGAATAGGTTAGAGAATTATTAGCCTCTAATAATAGATGATATACTATATATCAAGTAATGACTACTTACTATCCTGCATTTATCTGTTACACGATGTCCTTTTTAATTACCTACCCTGCCGCCACAGGGGCCAGCAGCTGGTGCAAGAAACGCTGCAAAGCTCATGCCTTCCTCCCTCGTAAAATGGAAATATCCTCCCAATCTGTGCCCTTGCAGTTGTTAGACATGGGTTTCCCAGGGAAAAAAAGAATCCAAAGCACATCTTTTTCAGACAGTAATTTTTAAGGAAGGTTGTGTTCCTGAAATCGTTTTTAAATGTAGTTCCATCCAGTGGAGAGCAAAACTCCACCGACTGGCCCCGACTGGGGCTCTTCCCTTCAGATTTTAATTCCTTCTGCTGCTTGTCTAGGTGAGGAACGGATAAAAATAGATTGTTAGATGAGGCTGTTGCTTTTAATTATATTCATAATGAGCATTTGCCATCCTTAATTCAATAGTGCGGTATAACGGGGGAGGGCAGGGTTGTCTAACCTCGTTTCCTAAGGAAATGAGGCATATAGCATCCCACCACCCACCCACCTGGACCCAGGCCTCTCCTAACAGCATGTGAATGCTTTGTAAGTGGGCTTGAAAGGGGACAGACATCTGAAATGTTACATTTCCTCATGGAAACTGGGGTGAGTGCAAGAAAAACTCCACACTGGTGTCTTTTCCAGGCAGGTAGCTTCAGTCTTTATCCCTGCTGACAGCAGCCCATGGCCAGTGACATCCCCTGCCTGCTGGGGAACAGCAGGGCCAGAGGAGCTGGGCATCAGGCTTGCTGCTGGGGCTGAATTTTGGGATGGGCAGCATGGGACAAAACCAGAGGAAATTCTGCTCACAGTTTGGTTTCTGGTAGGAGCGTAAATTCTAGGTACCTCATTTTGCACTAATTCTCCCCAGTGTAACGTCAGTGCAGGCAGCCTCCTGGTTTTGGTGAAATCAGGGCAGAGTGAGGAGCTGGTTTGCTTTCTGGAAGCAGGGCAAAGCTCAGTGAAAATTGGCCGCTGTGCTTTTGGACCTGCTGTGTTGCAGGGGACTTTTCCCCTGCTGTGCCCCCAAAAGAGCTGTTCTCCCCCTACTTCCCTCCCTCCATCCGCTCCCACACCGACTGCTCTTGGAGCTGGCAGCACATTAATAAAAAAATGTAAGTTTTATGGGACAAAGTAAATAAGGCAATTCATATATCATTCCTAAGACACACAGAAAGGAGGCAGAGAAAAATAACCATCCGATATTTCATATGAGGATATTTCCATGAGTCAGCTCATTTTCAGGTTTCTGGGCTTCCAGCTGCAAGCTCTGCTGTGTTGGCTTATCTTCTACTTGAGGCCTGGCATGTGCCAGAAGTAGCTTATAATTGGCTGTGTTTCCCTTTTGTAAATGGTAATAATAGAGCCTTTATCAGCAGAGAATGGCTAAAAATTTGGATGTCTTTAATTTCATCACAACTTGTAATTTTTTTCAGGTCTAATATTACACAAATAGATCTCAGAGCTCGTTGTTCAGGTTGCAGGGCTGACAGCAGAGGGGTTCGTTTTTGTAGATGGGATATTGAATTGCCCTTCAAATGTTCCCTAAGCAGTAGCCATAGAGCTGACTTTATCCTTTAACACTTATGGCAGGGGCTTCATTAACCCCTTGGTTTAAGAATCTTGCAGTTGTTGTGGCTCAGCCTGGCTGGGAGAGGCTGATGCATTTCTTGTGGCAACCTTGGTGTTTATTGCAGGGCAAAAATGTGAGGTATTTTCAATGTATTTTAATTCATTTGAGGTTTTCAATGAACTCACCTCAGCCTTCTACATTCCTCCTGAGATTGCTTCCTGTGGATTTCAAAATGACTAAATATAACTGGGCGGGGGGGAGGGAAAGCTGCTCATTCAATACAATTTCTAAAGACAACTATGTAAGCTTTATAGAAAATGAATCTTAAATTTCTACGTGGCAGAAGAATTTGGTTGATCACAGGCATAGGAAGGATGTTGCAAGATTTATTTGGCCAGTCACAACCTGAATTTTGAATAAATTCTGTCAAGCTGTTAAAAAAAAAAGTATGGAAATACATCACTTGACACATTCAAATCACAAATATGTTTGAGGGGAACTGCAATCTGCTCAGAGATGTTCTGTGAATAAAAAAGATTTCACATGTGTTTAATATATTCCTTTTTGGGGAATTAATTGTCCACCAGCACTGACAAGCATGGGGGATGGAGGAGCGGAATGGGAGCGATTTGCAGTTCTTAGTGGGAATTAGTGGCATGACTATATTATAACAATCATAATTAAGCTTTGTACTTGAACAGTGCCTTTCCTTGGGGAATCTCAAGGCACTCTGTCAAATTTATGGGGAAATCCCAGGGAAATAAGTGATTTCCCTACAGATCCACAAAAATTCAGCGGCAGAGCTGCGAGCAGACCCCAGGTCTCCAGTCTCCCGGACTCTGGCTCCAGCTCGCAGCAGGAGCTGCCTGACTCCTCTGTCCCAGCCCGGGCAGGACTCAGGGGCGCCGGGAGCACGGCCCTGGGGGTACAGGTGGGTGCTGGGCGTGCTGGGGGTGCCTCCCTCACCTGGGGCTGCGCGGGGAGGTGACAGGGGCTGGGGCAGCGGGGAGATGACAGCGGGGACAGACAGCCCTTTCAGCAGCAACCTGAGCCTAAATGCGCCGAGAACAGCAACAGGGAAACACACTTAGGTGTTGTGTAACTTTGGGGAGGTCCAGACTCCTCCATGCCTCAGTTTACCCACCTCTACGGTTAATATGGTGGCACTGCGGGAAGACTTGTGGTGGTGGATTTTTTGTGGCAAAAGAAAAAAAAAAATCAGGGGAACTTATGCAAGGATGTGGTGCTTTGAGCATCATTTGAAGTTTTTCATCAAGGCTGAAGTCCTTACCAGAAAAATGTGCTCTACTTTATCTCAAAATTCAGGGTTTGTACAAGAACTATATAGGGAAATTATTTATATGTCATGGAGAAGGCTCTGATGAGATGATCACAGGGGTGTGTTTTGTTTAAAATCCCTATGGTTAAAAATCTGTACAACTCAATGTTCCTAACATGCTTCGAGACCTTCAGAGGCAAAGTCCCTTTGGGCTCAGTAGGATGAATTGGCCTCCTCGAGTAAATTGAGTTGAATTTTGCGCGTAAGACACAGAACATGTTATGTTACGTGTTTGTTTGCTCCCTGGCTGGTTTCACCAGTTTGTCCAGCCTGGTGAAAAACCAAACAAATTCACTTGACTGCACAGACAGAGCAAAGCCGACAGTAAGTTTTTCATCTAAATGCCTGCAGAGGATGACAAAGTGTTCAAAAGACAACTGGACTTATGTTATTGAGAATGTTTAAAGTAAGCAGTAAAACCTTGAACATTGATTTGGTGTTTTACTGGAACAAATAGAGAGATTTAAAAATAATGGTTAGATGCTGAAAAGCACAGCTCCAGTGAAAATCCCCATATTTGCTCTGAATAAATCCTCTCCCTCCTGGGAGCAGGCTGAGTGTGCAGGGGAACAGAGTTATTGGCCTCTTTTGTTAGGCCCAGGCTGCACATTTGGCTTGATGATGGGCAAACAGATGTTTTTGGGTCTGTGTGAAGGAGCCTGTCAAGAAGCAATGGGCAGTGCTCCTCTGGATGGGAGCACGTGGTGTTTTAGAGGGAGCTGAGTTGTTGATGCCGCGCAGAGAAATCCCTCCCCTCTGCCCTGGGACCAGGGGTCGTGGCAGTGGCCTGGCGAGGGGCATCGATCTCCTGCAGCACTGCTGGCATCTCCACAAACCTCGGGTCAGAGGACCAAGGGTATCCCACCAGAACTGGGACAGTTGGCAATCCTCGTTCTTGTGCAGACTGTGTGAAATGCACACCATTCCCCAGAGCTTACAGGCACAGTTACAAACAAAGCAAAGATGGCAGGAATGACATTCCCTTGCTAATTATAGTGTGGTCCCATCTGTATATTTGGTGTTATGTCACCAACTCCAGCCTGCTTTTTTCTAGCAGGGAAATACTGCTGTAGGTCAAAGCTCAGAACAAAAGGCTCCAGACCCTTAGTAATGTTATAGTTGCTTGTTTAACAGGAGCGAAACTCTATTTTTGAGGGCTATCACTTGGAAATCTGAGAGAGTGTTGGCTAAGGTGCTTTTTTGGTAACTCAACAGTCCGTGTTTGAAAAGCACTTGGGTGTGGATAAACATAACAGAGTTCAGTGGCTGCACATTTCATTGAACCCTGCTGGCTCCACCAGCATCTTGTGCATGGCAGCAAAGCTGAGAGCTCAGATCCATCCCTTCTGCATGGAGAAGGTGGGAGAGCAGCTATCTCCCTGGCCATCAGTGCTCCTCTCAGCTGTAGACTTTTTTGTTAGTGGATAGTCTGTGAAGAGTTTGGGCTGTAGGACATGTGCATCATCCTCCAGAAATTCCCCCGGGGAGACATGAGGACAGAAACCTCCCTTCTGGATCACCCCATGGGATGCTTCCTTTCAGTCCTCTTGAGGATCTCATGTGTCCTCCTAGGTGCCCAGATACAGTCCTGGAGTCCACATCCTTGTTTCTGTTGTTGGAGTTTCCTGGCTCCTGCTTGTAAAATGTTTGCAATTTAGGACATTAAATTCACCCACGTGAGATACCATTTGTCCCTCCGAAGGAGCCCATGGAGTGCTTCATTCTTGCACGTGGTACTTATTGAGCAGTATTGGTGAGCTTCATGCTAAATCATACAGGACTGAGATTTTTAATTAGGGTAGAGATGGGAGCCTCCAAATCTCATGTGATTAGAGAGTTCTCGTAACTTTTACATTTATTATATAGTCCAATTAGCATATTTTTTACTTTAATGTCTCTATTGCCCTGTTCAGTGTTGAAAATCCAAAAATAAGAACACTTTGTTAAAACTTGAAAGCCATGAAGTGAAAAGAGTCAAGAAACAAAAGGCAAAATGGATGTTCCTAATTTAATTCACTGTTTGGGCTAAAAACAGTGAATGAAACTTTGGCAAAACAAGGAAACACGATAAATAATGATAAGGCAACTAAAATCTGAAAACCATCCACTTCACCAGTTATGGCAGAGGCAAAAGGAATTTTAAAAAGTCAAATAAGTCTTTAAGACATCCTAAAAGTAGGCTTGTGTGGGGAGTTACAGAAGCACTACACAAAGATGAATCTCTCAGGACTCGCACCTGGACCTGTCCCCTGAGCTTAAAGCCCCTCTCTGCTCCATGGTTTTCTGGTACATCCCAAGGGTGTTTGCTGGAGCTCATGTGGAGGAGGGGAAGCAGATCCTCAAACAGCTTTATGGGTGAGGAGCTGCCACATGAAGGCCGCGGTGTCTCTGAAAGTCAAGGAGAATTTGTACCAGCAGAAATAGGCTCTGGTTTCTTGTCATGCAGGAAGCCGTTGGTGGAGCAGGAATTTAACAAGTTCACAACTTAACAAGTCCCAGCCTAGTGTCTGGACTACCAGAATAGATTTTTTTCTCAAATACCCCCAATCGCTCAATGCTTTTGTCAAATTTCTGTCTCTCTGTACCCAGTGTCAGCCTCAGCTTAACAATGAAGGTAGTCCCAGAAAACTTCTCACAAGTAAGCAACCTATGCTCCCTGTTATGAAAGCAGCCTCCTACTGTCTGGTATATTAATTCTGTTCTTGTGGGGTGCTGTAGAAGTTGAATTTTCTCATTTTCTCTGCCTGGCATGGTAACTTTCATTGCTTTCCTTTTTTTAGGAACTTCAAATTTCTGAAAGGCTTAGCACGAGCTATGAAGGCTCCACCTCTTTCTTGGCCCTGTAACCCGTGAGCAGTTCAGCTGAGGCTAGGGGATTTGTGTATAATGATTTGGGAGAGTTGTGAGTATAAATAGTAAGGAATTTGAGATGTTTTTCCCCTCTGTAATTCAACACTCAATAGCTTCCCCTTCCACCCTGCACATAAGGTGCTGTACCAAAACCATGGAAAGAATTTGTGGAGCTTCGGATCAAGGAAGTTCATAAGCTAGCAGGCTTTTTTCTGGCTTGCTCTTTTTAAAAATCTTATAATATCATCTCCTCTGGGGAATAGCATGGCCACAGGACTTTACAGATTTTCACCAGATCCTCTCACCAGGAGCATTTGCCCCAGGGCAGAGGCAGGACTGTGCTCTGATCTCTTATGTACTGTGTGGTAAGGGCAGGAGCCTGGAATAAGTGTTCAGCCCCAGCTTTTTTCTTTCTTTTTCTCCTTTCTCCTTCTAGTCTCAGCTACTGCTGAGAGAATATGTTCAACCTGCTCTAAGCTCCAACCTCAGCCTTCCTTCCCCTTCCACATCTCACTGGTGTACAGGGCCGAGGTACTGGGTTGCAGCACATAGAACAGCAGAATCATTTGGGTTGAAAAAGACCTCTCAGATCATCAAGTCCAAGCTCAAATGCCCAGGGTCATCTTGGCCCCAGCTCTGTGACAACATGCCTGTAATCCTGGAGTCCCAGGGCAAGGCTTTCCTGAGCATAGAGGTTGCCATTGCATCTGACAGCAGTGCTTGGAGCTGGGGAGGCCCTGGCATCTCTGTAGTGACAGGTTTGCTTTTAAGTCCCCCTGAGGTTTCTTTCATCTCTTTCATTAAGACATCTTTGTCTTAATTTCTCCTGTTCTTTAAACCCTGCACAAAAAATGCAATGTAAACTTCAAAATACCCTCACTTATTCTAACAGAAGTGTCATCTCTGAGCATATCGATGCAAGTTCTCTGCAGCCCCTGTGATTTCAGCCCAGAGATGGGTCTCAGCTCTGCACTTCATCCCCGAAGTCTGATTGAAAACCCCTCGTACAGCTCTCCAATTACACTGACTCGGGCACAGATGACGGATGATCACAGCACATATTCGTGTACATACATTGCCAGGCATTTGATGTATGGTTTCATTTTTGAATCTTGACTTCATTTTGCACCATGATATTTGAACATGCAGATTTAAAAATCAGGCCCCAGCATTATTGTTTAAAGAACCCTCAATGCTTTTGGTAAAAACCTGAGTAAGTATTTGTTATATTTAGAGGCAATTCTGCTTATTGTCTCTTCATACCGTAAGCTTTTCACTGACCTAGATTTTGCTATTTCATTTTCCGTTTGCTGTCCCACAGTACATTTGCATGGAAAGAAAGTCTTTTGTCTTTTAATGTTCTCTTGCACTTGCTATTTCATCCACCAGCCAAAATCACACTTGCTGCCCTGTGATGGCGTGAAGAGCTTCACTGGGAGTGATCGTATGGCTGAGGATCCTGGCGTCAAAGTAGAAGTAAAAAGCTATTGCAGCTTTTAGCTTTTTAGAATCCTCGGGCCGAAGAGTGCTGGCGGAGTAGCCAGCAGCAGAAGAGCATGCAAAGAGGAATGGTTTGTGTGTTTTCCAGCAGTAGCAATTTACAGTAAGAAAAGTGGACAGTCAGAAACTGGCTCTCTTTCAGCAGGAGGGAATAGTCCTCTCCCTGGGTGTATATTACAATAGCTATACTACAGCTAAGGACACAAAACAACATCTTGATTTTAATTCTGGTTTTAGTTTTAGCATGTCATTAAAGAGATACCTGTATTGACAGGAAGAGTTGTAATGCTTTTGGGGAGTTGTTATTATCGTATTACACGATTATGGTGTTTATTGCGGTGGTGCCTTAGGGTTGAATTTACGAACGCTGTGGATGGATTACATGGGTATTATGCTGCACACAGACATTTTGCTGCATGTTCATGTTGAAATCCTGTGAACTGGACAATGTAAACAAATTAACATTATCAGGGAAAACCTGTTTTTTAAGTTAAGTTTCCCTGCAGAATATACTCGACCAAAGGACACTTGCTCTTGCTCTCACATCTCCTGCATCTCAACCATGTTCAAAAATGTTTTTACTAGCACGTTAAACCTCATCCTTTTTTTTTTTTAAAAAAAAGGCAAGCATGTTTTAAAATGCATTTGATCCAGCCAGCTAGTATATTTTTAAACACGACAGTGTTATGTTTAACAGTGTGTTAGCATATGTCAATTAACTTGTTTCCGCAGAGTGCTGACAGAAGTGCCCCCATCGCCGCCAGCCCTGAGAGGCCCCGGGGCTCAGTCAAGTCAGCAGAAGGGAGCCTGTGCCCACACCTCCAGCCCACTGAAACTCAGCACTGGCTCTTCTGGGCAGTATTGGGGTGCTGGAAGAGGGCACAGTGGATTTGAAGTCATTCCTCCTTTTGCTGGCTGTGGTCTCAGGGTAACCCCCTATGGCTGAGGGGACGCACCAGGGCTCCTCTGTCAGCACCCCAAGCGATGTCTCCTGCGAGCACACACGTGAGCTGAGATGCTCTCACCCCACACAACGCTCTTCCAGACAGAATAAATAGAGACTTTTTCTCACACTGTCAGGAGATCACACCCCTTCCCTGTGCCAGATATAGAAGAGATGGAGGAGAAAAGATGCACGTGCATGTGCATGTAGCCCCTAAGTCTCCCCCGTGCCCAGAGCAGGTGGTGAGGATGGCTGTGTGTGTCTGGGGTGCTTCATGTGCTGAGTCATGGCGGGCTGCTCACCTCCCCACTGCTCCGGACCACGCTGACCAGTGCAGAGGGAACACTTTATTCCACTGTTGGATACAGCAGAGATCTTTTTGTCCAGAGACTGGCTTGTGCTGCTGGATAAAGCCCTGCGAGTGTATGAACTAACCAGTCGTATCCTGGCAGGATCTTCCTGTGCATCCCAGCCATGAGACCGTGCACGATGAGCAGTAAGTGGAGTGGGAAGCACACAGGTCAGGTCTCAGCAGCAAAGCAGGGGTGTGTACTGCTTTCCCATAGGGATGTGCAAGCTCCTGTCTGTGCGTGGCAGCTGCAGGGATCCAGGCAGGTGTTTGATAGGGCTCCTCTGTTACTGCCCATGCAGAGGGTGTCAGAAGGGTAAATATGTGGGTGTACAACAGGCTGAGGAGGCGTCCAGGGTCTGCTTCCCCATGCCCTGCTGCTGGGGGCTGCGTGGTGTATCCATCTCCCAGCCAGACTCCGTGTGCGGGAGCAGCCCCCAAGCAGACAGAACCACCTCTGCTGCTGTTCCTCATCCAGGGAATTTGGGCAACCTTCATTTCTCATTTCAAGATTAGTAAATGCATGACTGATGTACGCATGTTCTGGGACAGTGTTAATGGGAACGGTAGAAATACCTAGAATAAGCAGTGTCCAAAAATAGGTCTCTTGTCTTGCCAATGTCTTGCACATGTTCTTAACATTCCTGCCCTGGGAAGCAAGTCCTGGCACCCTGCAGGGCAGGAGAGTTTTTCCATTCACTTCAGTGGGTGCGGGATTTCATTCTGCCTTATAGACCCATGGATTTAAAAGGGACTGTCCATAAGGCACACTCAGGCTCTTTGCAGGGTCAAAGTGCTTTATATTTTTAGCATTGACATGATGCTCATGAGGGAAAAGCACGTTTTTGTCCCGCTCAAAGGGCATGGTCAGACGTGCTGCTCTGCTGGGGCTGCTCGGGGTCAAGTTGTTACTGGCCCTGGACCATTTCTTCAGGTGCTGCACCTTCCTGCTACGCAGCTTGGCTGCCATAATTGGAGCCTTGGAGCTGACCTACACCAGCCGAAACATGTTGGAAGTGAGGTTTTATAAATAGACTGTGTGGACAAAGGGTGTCTGCTCCGGGGTGTTTATAGGACTGGGGAGAGGAGCTTGGGGCAAGGGATGGAGCCTGACAGCTCCCAGTGAAGCAGCACAGCCCTCTTTGCAAAACAGGGATCGTGGTGCTGGCAGAGCCTGCGGCAAGCCCTCGGCACAGGGAAGGATGGAGAGGCCACGACCCGGGGAGTGGGTGCTCAGCTGTTTTCTCCCTCTGAGACTGGCTCCCAGGCCTTTGCTCATGCAAACCCTGACAGATCCCATCTAAATGAGTAGCTGGAAATTATGTGCTCCCTCCCTGGTCTGGGCTGGAGCTGAATTTTTCTTCCAGTCTCAGGGAGTAGGTGTTACTACTGAATGCAATTAAAAGAAGCAGAACTTGGCACTGTGGGATCATGCCCAGTGCTGGTAGTCAGGGTGATTGACACTGAATCCTTTGATTTCTCCAGAGGCATCATAATATTTTAAACTTATTATTAATTACAAGTGTATTAATCTCCAAATAGTATTAACAGTATTTCAAAATATAATTTTATCCTATCCAACCCACTGGGGGAAAAAAAAGCAGTTTTGGATGAACTGAACAACTTTATAGACACTGTGCTTTATAACCAGATAGATTTTCCCTAGTTAGTTCCATTTCTATCTAATATTGGTGGAAGATTAAAGATACTGAATCAATGGCTGTAAAAGCTTACATTAAAAATTTGCAGTAAATGAGAAGAGGAAAATTTCATTAGAAACATAAATTGTAGCAACTGGAATGCCTGCAACTTATTTTTAGTATTCTACTGACAGTCACACTTGAAAGCCTTTTTTTTTCCAAATGTTTTCTTTTCTTAGATTAAAAAAAAAAAGAAGAAAATGACCTCTAATATTTTGAAATATAGAACTAATTACAGTAGAGAGTGATCCTGATCCCACTGAAGTCAACTGCGGCACTCTTTATGACATTGCAGGATAGTGCCTCTATTAAGAAATAGTAAGAAAATGAGATACTTTAAAGAGAAGGGTTTAAAATGAACTGGCTCTGTTGGCCTCTTTTGTAAAAATACCTTAGAGCCACTTTTATCAAGTCAAAAGGTTCATTGAAAAGAGGGAAATTAGAAGATGCAGCTCATGGAGCCTGGCAAAACATGAAGTTCGCAACAAATATCTCTCCAATCCAATTATAACATTCAAATCAAGGAGGAAAAAAATTATGAAGTAAAATGAAAGCTTTCTTTCTACTGAAAAAGTCTACTTGGAGGTGTCCAGACCTAAGGGAATTACCAAGTCAGCATTATAGTGGGGAAAAAATGTAATGTAAATGAGAGTGAAATAATCAAATTTTTCTGGTGGAAATAAGTGCAGTTGTTTGATGTAATTTTGACACACAGCATAATTTCAGCATCAACAGTGAAGTTTAAAGAATCAGTGTGTCTTCATGAGATTTCTGTACAGAAAAGCCATTCAGTGGGAAAATCTAAATCAAACTTCAGTTTGCACATTGGCCCCTCTACGAGAGAAAGCCCTGAATTATTTTAGTTGCAAATAAAAAAACAGAGATGACCCCTTTTCATTAATTTCTAGGTACCTTTTCCACTCGAAAATCCAACATGATTGTGGCATATAAATCACAAGAAATGTGATGTGTGACTGTTTTTGTGCTCATAAAAGTCGAGCTTTGGTTTATATCTCTACCAGCTCAGCCATTTAAAATTGTACACTTTTCCACAGTGAGCTACGCTGAACTCATGTCTCTGCGTTTCTTGCAGATGCAATTTTTCAATATCATGGGGATATATTCCAAAAGAATTAAAACAATTAAAGCAGGGCATGTCTTCAGTATTTTACTCAATCTCATAGTCTGTATGAAATATGTTTGTAATTTTGTGTTCATTTCCAAATGGAGACAGATTCACACACCCTCACAGCCAAACTCAGGACAAGAACCAACAATTAAATGAAGCCTGAGATCCAGTCCAAAGCAGGCATATACTCAATTTAATTTTTAAATAGCTTAATTAATAGTTTCAGTTAAAGCAAAGAAGTGAAAATGGGTCAAACTGTGTAAACATTGGTTAGAAAAACACTCTGTCCAGCCAAAGCACTGTAGAAGTGCTTTTAAGAAGAACGGTCTTTAAATTTAATTTAAACATGGTTTTCCAACTTAAGTAAAAGCCCAGTTCAGACAAGGCCCGAGCCACTTTTTGTGCCACAAAGAATTACCGAGGTATGCTGAGAGTTTATTTAGTCTTTGCTTGTTCTGAGGCTGTGTTTCACTTGCAGTCCTCATTTTCTCCTTGCTGTCAGCACGTTGTTGCCTCTCGGCAGCTCGGAGCGCGCCGTGGGGAAGCTGCGCTGAATCGCCGACGGGACCCGCGCGAAGGCTGCAAAGCATCCTCTGCAAATATTTACTGGAATTTGGAAACGGGTTGGGAGACACCGCTATTGCACGCTGAGTGTTTGCTTTCTGCAAACATCCAGGTTCAAGTTCTTATTGACAGGGCTGGGGTGGCTGGTGGTGTCCCTTCCCTACATCTCAAGGCCAGGAGGGTGATTTTGCTCCGGAGTAGTCAGGGAGTAGAAGCAAGGTCACGTATCTTATCTGACCAGTCCTTGTTCAGCAGCCCTCACTTCATGGGAAGATACACTTGTTAACTTCTTGATAGTTCCTGGATTAGAGAGGGGCAAAATCATAAAATTCAAGCAATTTCTCTCAATCCAGAGAGCTATAACCAGAGAAAACTGTTTTCTTTACTCTAAAAAAAATCTTTTGGCAAAATTTTTCTATGATGCTTAAATTTCAGTTTAAATGACACCAGGGTGTCATTTCAAAGTGGTTAAGAATGTTGTTTTTAAAATTCCTTTTTTAATTATACAGTAGCACTTGCATGATTCTATATATTTGCAGTTTGAAATTCCTGCTACAGTGAGTTCTTTGCAGATTTGCTGTTTTGCAGTTAACTTCCAGGATCATAACTTTTTGGTTAGAATAACTAAAAGGTTTCTGTTTGCTTGTGGGGTTTTGGTTTCTTTTCTGTTTTTTTTTTTTTTTTTTTAACTTTAATTTGATTAAGTTAATAAAACCAAAAAAGAAGAATTAAAAAAAAAACACGGATGGTAAGTACCAAGACTGGCTCAGGTGCATTGCTTTAGGAAGATGTCACTGCCATCCCCTTCATCAGCACTTAATGGTATGACGAAGTTTGAGAGATTGAGCCTAAACTTTGGCTAAGTTTTATCACATGAGAATTTTCCCCCAGTTCCTATGTTGCACTTTGATTTGTGCAGAGCAGGTCATACAGCACAAGTTGAAAATGTCTGAAGGTGTCACTGCTCTTTGCCAGCCATCCCCTTTGGAGTGTGAAGTCAGATTTGGGGGAGGGAATCTGCTGGTGGTGGCTTTTTATGGAGTACATGGCTGGCGGGTGAGACTGTTTTGGCCTTCCTGATCTGAACACCTTTGTTTCCATTGTAAAGGACAACACAATCTGTGCAGGGAACAAATACCAGCTGGTTCTTCTCTCCACCTGCAGAACATCTGCAGAAGGCGGGAGATGTATCAAAGATCCTTATAATGAACGACAGTTTTTATTGTTCATGTTCAAAACCACAACAGGAGACAACGTCCCTTTCATGAGAACGAAGCAAACAAACATTTTGGGCTGGAGAACAGACTGGATGAGCTGACCTACTCCAGCTTGTCTGAGAAGTAAAACGTGTCAAAGGTTCTCTGCCAGGCAAAGGGAAGATGTAGGAGAGGTTTTTATAAATGGCAGTTGGGCAATTAATGTTAACCATCAACATCAGAATGGCTTGGATTGCATGATTAACTAGTAAGAGTTCTGAGCTGGCTGGTAATTTTAGATTAAATAGTCAGGCAGCCAGTGACTTGAATATTGATGAATATCCTGTGTTTTATTAATATGCATTCTCTATAAATTAGAGGCTTAGTACACAAAGAAGAATCCTAATGCTCTTGCTATTTTTCATTGCCACAGGTAGAGCTGAATAATTCATAGCAATTAATTTATTTCACTGATTTAGCCTTTTGGGGCAGGGGGGAGGTAGGGGGGAAGTTGAGCACAAGTAGTCTGCAGGTAATTTTTTCCATGTTTATTTATGATAAATAACTCACCAAACACATTTGAAGACTAATTCTTAGTTGTGGGGATTTTTTGTATTGTAAATTGGAGAAACTGAGAGGAATATGGGCAGAAGTGCAAGCAACCCGCCAGTCATTACAAGAACACAAATGAATTTTAAATTGTAAAAAACGTCCAGCTAGTTGCAAATACTACACATATAGGATCAGGCTCATCTTGGTTTGTATTGATTGGTGCAATGCTGTTTACATTGCATATTTCTGTTCCTCATTTAATTGATTGTAATTCTTCAGGACCAAGATTTTCTTACAAATATTTCTGTGGGCAGAATTTGTTGTCTGTATTTAGTCCCTAATTTATAGGTGAAATTCTGCCCATTTTGCAGCCAAGGGAAGTTTTACCCTTCAGTCTGGAAGATCCAGGATTCCACCTGCTGATGGCAACATTCTTGAAAATCCTTTTTGATACACACAGAGCAATAATGCATCCAACACAAATGACATTTTATATTTGCGCGAAGTTTCAGAATATCCATCTGCAGATTTTAAATTTTTTGGGGGGTAGTGAGAGATGGTGCCTTAAATATGAGACAAAATGTTGCGACATAAAGATCATTTGCCAATCCTGCAGCTCAGGGAGGCTGCAGCCCTGTCTTGGTGTCCTGCTCATATCCTGAGCAGGTAATATCCAGAAACACATGAGGAGGAGGAGGCTGGGTGATTACTGCCTCTCCCTTTCACTGGCTCTTACAACACACTCACAGCAGTGAGGTTTGCATAGCACGCAATAAATCATTGCCTCATTATGCTCCTTCTCTAGGTTTGTTTAGGGCACCTACTCTAGTACTGGCTATGGAGGATTATTTGTTCTTCCCAGAAATTTATCTCAGATACAGACTTCTGGTTTGATTTGCACAGGGGGAAAAAAAATATCTCTGCATCTTATTTTTAAAATAATTTCTTAGTGTGCACAGCAATTTACATTACAGAACTGCCTAAGAAAGTAATTTCAGCAATGTCTGGAGGGGATTTTAATTTGTAGGTGGGTGATTTTGTTGAGAACAGGCAAAGGTTAAAGAATGTTTCCGTGTTTTTGTGTTTTTGTGACTTGTCAATATGAAGTATTAATAAATGAAACAGATGTTCTTCCTCCTCTTCTTTCTTCCTTCCTCCCTTCTTGCCTGCATTCCTTTTTGCTTTCCTTCTTCCCTTCTTTCTTTCTTGTGTACATAAAAGCTGTTGATCCCTTACCTAGCCAGACTTTGTTGAATTATTGTAAAAGAAGCATAAGTACCACATTAAAAAATATTGTAAGGTCTTCATTTATGCTTTCCATATGTCTTTAGCCAGCCCTAGTTCACAGCTGGTGCAGGAGCCCACCAGTCTGATTGATAGAATAGGGATTTTGACACTTGGTTTTGATTTAAGGAGACAAATCGTCCTAATAAAAAGTGTGCATTAGTTGGCCTAATTTACTAACGAGGAGCAGTATTGCTGATTTTGATAAAACAGTATTTATTTAACATTGCACCAAGTAAGTGCTGGAATAACCTAGATTGTACCTGCAATGGATTCCAATGGCTAGAGCCGAGGCTTTGGAGAGCAGGTGGGTTCACTGCAACACGGCTGCTTCTGCTGCAGTGTGACAATGTGATCTAGGATCCGATCCAGGCTCCTCGGAAATCAATGGAAATTCTACCCTTGACTTTACTGGGCTTTGGATCCTGCTCCAGTTGTGCCAGGAGGGAAATGAAATTACTCCAACCTGGGGGAAGAATTTTCTGGCATAACAGATTTAGTGCTTTGTATTGATGGGTGTGTTTGTGTAAGGGGTCCTGACTTCAAGTTTGAGTGTTTTTGATCCTCCCTCCTAGTCACTGTTCCCTGAAATGCAATAGATTTCTGTTTTGTGATCACTCACAGACATCGCAGATGAACAGTGACATTTCATAGGTGATTGTAATGTGCAACTCAAAATCATTGTAAGCTTGCTCAAAATGTGACCTGCCTTCACACAAAAGCTCTCTAAGCTTTCTGAATCTTACAGCAAAGCTGGATGTGTTCACAGCCATAAGGAGACACAAAGCTAAGTCACTTTGGTGTATTTTGGGGCTTCATTACACATACTCCTGCATTATTTTATCTCAGAGTCCTGAGTATAATCCTCATTTGATCTTAAACTCTCACAAAGAGCCTAGGAATAGAAGATGGGTTGAGGTCAGGACCAGAAAAGACTTTTTCCAACACCCACTGCAACATGAATCCCCCACAAACAATCAGGACTCAGCGAAAATTGTACCCAACTTTTTTTGATGGAAGTGCAGTCGTGACCTTCTAGATTGATTAAAGATGTGACATTGATTGACTTTGAAGGGAGCCACATCCACCCTTCTTCTGCCAAAAAGGCAGTGGCTGCAATGTGAAGCCTCAAGAATGGGGCATTGCTCTTCCAAGTACATGGAAGACATCCAAGGGTAACGGGATAATGCAGATAATGGGATAGGGTTTCTCCCCTCCTCTCCCTCGAATACCATATAGCTAGATTTTGGCTATACAGCCTGAGGCCTTAGAAGACTTTTCTCTGATAGCTGCTTAAAAGATGAAATAGCTGAAGGAAATGAGCTCTTTTTATAGGTTATGTAGGATGTTTGGTGGTTGAGAATGTCAAAAAGGACTGGTGATATTGACTCTGCAGGAACCTTTAATGGTGATAGGGGTATGATGCTGTGAGGACTGGTGTCAGTGGAAGGGATAGTGTAGTGGGGGAAAGGTTTATTCCTCTGGCAAACCCGCCACTGAGGATTTTTCACTGTCACTTTGGGATGTCAAGTTTGAGAGATGCTAAAATGACCCTATTTGCCAAAGATACATAGTATCTTAACAATATCTGGTCTCTTTAAGGTGCCTTGAGTTGGAACGGAGGAATATTGGCCTCCAAAATTACCACTTTTGAAAATCTAGGCCACTGAACCTGATATGAACTATCAGAAAGCAGAGACAAGGGAGCATTTATGTCAGAGAATGTATAGTGGCTTGAAAANATATTGACTCTGCAGGAACCTTTAATGGTGATAGGGGTATGATGCTGTGAGGACTGGTGTCAGTGGAAGGGATAGTGTAGTGGGGGAAAGGTTTATTCCTCTGGCAAACCCGCCACTGAGGATTTTTCACTGTCACTTTGGGATGTCAAGTTTGAGAGATGCTAAAATGACCCTATTTGCCAAAGATACATAGTATCTTAACAATATCTGGTCTCTTTAAGGTGCCTTGAGTTGGAACGGAGGAATATTGGCCTCCAAAATTACCACTTTTGAAAATCTAGGCCACTGAACCTGATATGAACTATCAGAAAGCAGAGACAAGGGAGCATTTATGTCAGAGAATGTATAGTGGCTTGAAAACTACAAATCAAAATAATTCACCCTTTTATGTGTAAATCTCCTTCTCTTTGATACACAAATTGAAAAGCTGTCTGGTTTCCTTGTAGTTTCCGTAAGCAAGCAGTGTGTGACTGCACCCTCTAGAATGCTATTTAAGTGTTATTTAAAGTGCAGACCTGTTAAGGTCAAGCAAGCTCATCTGTATGCTAACACTGAGCCCACCAAACCTTACACCTCAAACCAGCAGGCAAGGGGGTCTCGAGTTCCACGGCTCCCTCATGACAAGGGCACGGCGTGACAAACAGGGGAGCACCAAAAGATCAAAGCACTTTTTCAGGGATAACGATAAAATCAGAGACAGAAAAACACCAGGTCCTGGTGCAGGTGTCTGCTCTTCCAAAGCAGCCTTTGTCAGGTTTGACACAGCCAGCCCATCGCAAGGGGACGCAGGCAGGAGCTGAAAACTGGCAGTGAGTGAACATCAGCAAGTGAACGTCCTGTGTGGTGCATTTCTGAGCTGGTGGAAAGGCTGGAGAGCCACTGCACGAATCCCTTGTGGAAGGGATCGCTGGGGCGCACTGAACTCTGAGTTTATTGGAAAGAAACTTTTCAATGCAAGCATGGAAAGATACTGCGATGTGTTTTGCTCGTATTCCACAGTTGTTTTCCGTGGTTGAGCACCTCAATGCAGGTCCTGTGGAAGTCAATAGCTGTCTTGCCTTTCAGAAGGATTATGCCCCTAAATAGCTTCTTTAGGAAGTGTACTTTGCTTGGTGATAACACAAAGCAGAGGGTGGATGATTAACACCAATTAGGATTATTTACAAGAACCTAGAAAACAATGGGCCCATAAATCATTGTCTTATCAATTGTAGTTCCTCCTGAGTAATTCAGTCATCATTGGGCACACTGTGTGTTTCACTGTTCATTAAGTACAGATCACACTGATATTAGCTGAAGTGTGTGCAAATGTTGAAGGTACAATATGACCTAAAATAGCAGCATGTTACAAAAAAAAAATCTGATAGTTTTCAACATTTCTGTGTTCTAAATCCCCTACAGTTTTCCCACAGGTATAGTGAGTGAATTTAAGACAACTGACATTAGCCTTGCTCCTCCTGGGTTATGCTTCAGCTCTGTCTACCCTTGTGTCTCCATTTGGGATGTTTTTGCAGTAATCCCCTGGCTGTCTCCATTTGTTGGGCACTGGTCCAGCTGCAGAACAGCTTCAGAGCACACATATTCCTTCCGGAGGAGAGCCAGTGGGGAGTTCTCTCCAAACGCAAGCCGGGGCTTGGTGGGACACACTGCTCTGATCCAAGGGGCAGCCACACCACCACAGAGTCCTTCAGGGTGTCTGTAACCCTGCTATGCAAGAGGAAGGATGTCAAACCTCCCAGAGCTCCCATACCAGCCTGGAGGGGAGTCTGTGCTTTAGAGAGGGTCAGCTGTTTTATGTGACACCCTTTTTGCTTGTGACTGGCAGCTCTTGAACCACTACTCCTCTTTCTTCCATCAAGACTTCTCCTGGCTCATTATCCTTTTTGTTTAGTAACTACCCAGTCTTCTGTAGCTGTTCCTCCTTGCTGCTGATCTTTTTTACTTCTACTTTTATCACTTTTTGTGATCCCTTTTCCAATTTCCAACCTTAGTCTCCCAGAAGATCCGGAGTGGTGACGCCTGGATGCAGAGGAGATCCCACTGCTTATAAATCTGCACCCTGAGGAGGCCAAAAGTTTCTGCAGCAGCAGGAGGTAAGCCAGGACTGCTGGTGGGTGTAAGGAGCAGAGAGCAAAGCCACGTGAGTCTGAGAAGAAGGCAGCAGCACCCCTGAGGATGGAGACTTTAGGGCAGTGTCACGGTCCTGTACAGAAAACTTGAAGAGACACTGAAAACTTCAGGTGGGAGCACAGCATCCAGCCGGCTGCTTGTGCAGTTTGGTCCCTGGAACTTTGGGGTCTGCACGCCAGAGACTGAAAATTCTTGACTAACCCTAAATTTCCTCTTTGTGGACTTCTGATGTGATAGAAATGACTTCTGATGTGATAGAAATGTCACAAAAAAAATCCAGTATATCTTCTTCGCCATAATGTTTCCAGCCTGCTAACTTTCCCAGGACTTCTTCCTGCTCAAATTACTGGAACTTAATTACATGAGGTTTAATTTCAGTTGCTTGGCCAGCTTTAAAAACATATATTCAAATTTGAACCACAAGGACAGAATTTTGGGAGCCTCTTTGTCCTCTCACTTTGTGTTAATTTAAATAAGGAAACTGTGCCTGTGAGTATCTGCTTTACTTCACCTATTCCAAATCAGTCTCATTTCTGGAGAGATTTTCCTGACTCCCAGCAGTTTAAGGGGAGCACAAAAACCCCCTTGTGGTATAGTTTATGTTTCTGAAACTGTGCAAACAATAGATATTTGTCTCCTGTTTATGCATTTTCTTGTAAATAAAATGTATTGAGATCAGAGATGGAGTTACATTACATGACTTTACACCAGATAATGTATTGACATTTTACAAGGGAGTGTTGTTATATCCATACACTTCACGAGTAGATCTTACAGTGTTTAATTAAAACAAATAAAAAGTGGAAGGAGAATCAAGGGAGGGACATGGAGAGTCAACATGAAAGGACATGGATGGGAAGTGATGGAGTTGGAGGATAACACCACCTATCAAGGCATTATCTGAGAATTCCTATGATTAGGACTTATCTTTCTGGCTTCATTATTTCATTATAATCTGCTGCTTACCTGATAAGTAATAAATGACCTCCAACTTTTATTGCATTTGCTCACTTTCTTTAGATTTTGCATCAGTTTGTTCCCCTCTTAAGATCTTATTTCTGTTAAGGAGTGAAGATTTTATGGTTTTGCTAGGGTTGACTTGTTCCTCTGGTGTTTCAGCGTTGTTATTTAGCTAGTGAGTGTCCCACAACAATTCCTTGGATAACACTTCCCCCTATCACACTGGGATGATCAAGGATGCAATTGCAGTTGATGTTCAAACACTGATGTATATCTGGGGTTGGGCACCCACCTCCAACTCAGCAGATACAAAATTCTCCAAAAAGCCAACAAAAGAGGGCTTTTTTTTAAACACGCCAACCCGCTAGTGGATTATCCTTAATGGGTTGGCAGCATGCCCATCCTTCCTCTGCAGGAATGCTGGCCTGGCTCTGCAGCCCTGGGTGTGCGTTTTTGGTGGGTTTTTATTTTTGCTTTTTTTCTGTGTTACGCCATGCAGAAGAAATAAAGTGTAAGACTGATTTGTGATAGTTCATGACTTTTTTTTCCTCTGCAGCTTGGATTAACTCATTTACCTGCAAGGAGGCAAATGTAGTGACCAGCACTCCTCTTTGGGGAGTGACCTGCCTTGTCAGCACGGCCCTGCAGGAGAGGGCTCCTTGCGTGGGCTGGCTGTTGTTTCTGGGAGCTCATGGACACACCTTCAAAGGTTGAGGGTTCAGCTTCTTCTGCGTGAGAGAGGAGAGGAAATGACCTTCACCCAGCTGAGCAGGGAACAACAGGAAACCCTCATGGTCCTGCCATTTCCCACCCCCCAGGATCCGGCACTCAGGGGCCTTTTTGACAAACTGTCAGGGTTTTTGTCAGGGTTTAGCTACTGCAAATATATTACTGAAGTATGTTGATGATTCATGGGGAAGTGGTGCACGCTGATTTAAGTGATGGACTAGCCATTCTGTAATGGATTTGAGAATTCCCAATCAGATTGTATTTAGTTTTATCAAGCAGGAAGCTGGCAGGCTGTGTTTTAATCAACTGATAGCATCTCTTGGCAATTGGCATCCAGCTAGTGGACAGAGTACTTCTCAAAGACCAGCTGCTAAGTTACAGTCACAGCCACTCAGATCACTCAGCTTTACCTCCTATTTTCTATGTTTAGCCTGTTTCTTTCCCAAATGAAAGTTTCAGCTGGAAGTGCAGGAGGATGCAGCATATCTGCTTCTCTTTCACTGATGTTTTAGGGGGAATGGATGAGGCAGAATACATTTGCTTCATACTCCAGAAAGCTATGCTGAAACAACCTCCTAGATGTAGCATAAAATCCCAGAACCACGTGAATTCTATGATTGCTGCTGGCACAAGTTTTTGGCATGCTCACATTGCATAAGTGTAGTAAATCTACAATGTGGGGCCGCACCAGGTAAGACGTGGCCTTTTCCCCTTTGATTAGGCCATGACTCATTATTCCATGACTCATTATCTATTGTGTCACCAAAGACATACCCAGTGTTCTGACCTGTACCAGCAGATACCAAGAGTGGTTACCTTCCCTGATAAAACTCATCACGCTATTTATTACTTCTGGGAGAGACCAGTTCCTGCAGAGCATCTTCACAGCACAAACCTTCAGGTGCCACAGCTGCCTTAAATAATTCCCTACTCAGGATTTATGTTTTGTCACAATTATTGAGGTGTGGAGCCATCCCCACTCATGGAGCTGTGCTCAAGCACAGCATCAAACCTCAGGAGCTGGTTTGTTGTGCCTGGCTCCTGTGGAGTAGTTACTGTACTTAGCAACCCACCTCCAATATAAATATATCTGCTACTCCAAAGAGCAGGCTTTGAAAAGCACCAGAAGGGATCACTCCCCCATAAAGATTTTTTTCCAACATTGCAGAGCTGTTGGGACTTTCAGAGAGAAATTCTTCTCCCGGTTAAGCATCCCAGCCAGAAGGGTGAAGATTTCACCACAGGCTGACAAAGTTCTGGTGCAACCTTCTGCAATGGGCCGTGAACCCCCATTTAAAGCTGAGTCCTGTCTGAGCTGCTCTTGAGCCATGCAGGCATGGAGGGAGTTGGAGAGCAACCGTCCATGCAGTTGGGATTTGCGAGCCATCTGTGATGTTTTTGCACAGGGGTCCCACAGCACCATGTGAGAAAACAGCACCCTGGTCTGAGAGCTGAGCACTAAAACCACGTGGGTTTAAAACTGGTTAAATATTTGGAACCCTCATGTCCCATGAGTGTTTCAGCAGACAATGACCCCCTCTGCAAGAACTGAAGTTTCCAGTGCCAGAACCACCAAAAGGACATGTGAAAACAAAGCTGAGAAAAGTCTTCTCTCTCCAGGATGGAAGTATATGATTTCCACAGGGTCGTTTTCTGTGTAAACATTCCTAATTGTATGTTTTACAGATTAAAACAAAAATGTATCTTGCAACTGTGTTCAATAAGTCAATTTTAAAGCAAGTTAATTAATGTATCTAAGCTTTATCACAGAACATAAGTAAGTGAAAAAAATCCCCCAGCCAAATGTGAAGAGTCTAATCTTGATTTTCTCACTCTTTGAGTTCATTTATTACAATGTTTGCTCACTTTAATAAAAGCCATGCTCATGTAGTAATCTAATTTCTGAGAGCATCTCCGGGGACAAGAGATCACATTACAATATCTCACATTATGTGTCATTCAGGCAGTATCTCCCAGATCACAAAACCTATGGAAAAGGAGTGACACTTGAATAGCAGGTTCCTCCTCCTTCTCTTTTCCCTTTCCTGAGCATTTTTTTCCAGCCCAGTGCTCTCTTCCTTTTACTGTCTGACCTCATGCACTCAGGCTGCTCATCTCCATCCTGCAGAGAAGCAGGCTGTGGTGCACATCTCTCCTTGCTCTACCTGACCACCTCATCCTCTCTCACACTGTCTTTCTTATAGTTTGGGATTTTCTCTTCTGTTCTGGGCTTTCATTTGTGTCCCCTCACAGTCCATGCTCTGTGCCTGTAGGTGCTGCTTTGTGAACTGATGAACTGGAGCAGAGAACTGGCCCTGCTGACAAAAATCTGAAAAAAGCCCAAGTTTCAGATCAATAACTCCCCATATCTGAATCACTGTGATTGTATCCAAAACTGTCCTAACAGGACAAGTGCAGAGAGACAGGACCTCTCCCACTACCTGTGGTGCCAACTCACAGACCCATTGCCGTCTCCATTTCTTTCAGCAGTTTCAGGGATGTTGATAAAGACCTCAAGGAAGGGTTATATGGTCTTAAAACATTTCATTGATCCGTTCATGTCCACACAGTTCAGGACTGCCATTTTTAAGATTCCTTCCCTATTATCATGGAAACTGGCTAATTACCACAGAAGCCTGTTAGAAACCTGCTGAAGACACTAATGTTGGTGTAGCAAAACACTAGCAGCTTGCCCAAATCTCAGTGTGCAAATCTGTGGGGTCTTTTGAGGGAAAATAGATTTTCTAGGAGATGATCCTGTTGCTCTAGATATTATTTTAACATTGAAATCTAAGGTCACGACCTTAATCCTAGCTCATCCAGTTGACCACAAAGACCATAATCAATTTTATTTTTTATGATACATCCATTCCAAACTACCAGACCCATTGCCCATTTCTTCATGTAGAAGTTGTGCACCAAATTATCTGGTCTGATTAATACCAGGTTACGGTGCCTACTAGTGCACTTACAACACAACTTTGCAATGGGAAAATAATCCTGGCCTTTTTAAACACTGAGGAGAGCAGAAAAAAAGCACAGCATCAGGACTAAACCAGTTCTGACAATTTCTCATTTCCATTTATTCAGAAAAAAGTCATAATTGAGACTTAAGGAAAAAAGAAAAGCCCTCCATGCCTTTAAGTGTAAAATCCATTTTAGTAGCAGGAAGCTGTTATATGGTTAGAGCAGTTATTTTTATTGTCTGTCTGGGTATAGTTTTTAACTGCAGGCACAGAATAAATCAATAGTGTCATAAAGCTACTCTCACCCTCTGCCCTTTCTAAAGGGACATTGTTCAGTGTCTGTGCTGGGTGTGACACAGACTGTGCTTTGATGCACAGAATTATGCCTCTACTGATGTTCTGGGGGAGCGATCTGTGTGACACATATTTACCTGTATCTCTTTCTCCATATCATCTCAGAGCCATCAGATTAAAAGCAAAATAAAACACAGATATACACACAAAAATGGGCAGAAGTTTTTCATCAGAAGAGAGGGGCTTATTCTGGTTATTCTCTTGCAAATGATAGTTTCAATTAATTTGTGGATTCATAAATCTTCTCAGGTGATGTATTTTCAAGACTGTCTGAGAAAATATGCAATGATTCATAGGACAGTCCACACAACTTACACCTGACTGTAACCTGCTCTTTGATATGGAAGGATGTAGCAGGATCTGACTATATGAAGCTGATGCTAGATAAAATATCCCTGAAAGTGTGCCTTTTTAATAGCAAGAGTAGTTAATGGCTGGAACATTTGGCTTAGGAATGCAGTGGATTGAGCATTGCTTTCAGTCTCTAAATCAAGAGTGAGTGTCTTTCCAAAGCTATGCAATAGCTTCAGCAGAAGCTGAATGCTTTGATGCTGAAATGAGTGGGTGAAGTTCTTCAGCTGTGTTACATAGGAAGCAAAACCAGATGACTGTGATGGTCCTTTTCAGCCTTACTAATCCATTAAATCCTGGTTTGGGGCCTTTCACACGCTGGGGTTTAAAGCAGCCTCTTAGATTTTCCGGATGGTTTCTGCAGGCAGTACGTGTTCCAGAGCTGGATCTGACAAACTCCGTATAAATGGGTGTCCAGAATTGACACACTTTATAATTTATATATAAATCACTGCCTCTAAATCCAGTTCCAGATCCATTTCCCCGTGCAGCTGAGCTCACTTTGTCTGTTCTGAGCAGTGGGGATTTTCCTCTGCAAAGCAGATATGCATCTGAGCTGAAACACACAACACCACGTGCTGCTGGAGACCCCAAAAACAGCCACCCCTAACATGGACCACAGAGAAGTAAACCCTTATGGATCAAATTCTTAAGAGATTTATCAGCAGCCATTCCTGTTGTCAAGTTAATTCACCGCTCCTCTCCTTGCTTGCTCATTGCAACTTCCCCAGGTTGGCACTTCTGACAGAGGCATGAAAATTGTACTTGTGCTGCAAGTGGGAGGTGGAGACAGCGAAAATCTGTGCCCTGTCTGTGGGACTCCGTGCTGAGACAGCTCTATTTTCACATCTAGTCACAAGCCGATTGGTATTACCTCAGTATTTGTTTTGAGGATGGCTCTCAAGAAATAGGATTGAAGCTTGGATTCGGTAAGATTAGAGGATGTAAACCCTGAAATAATTCACGTGGTTTCTGAAGGCAGCACCACTCACACGTAGCTTGGTGCTGGACCAACAGAGAGGCAGAGAGCACACAGGAGCCTGCACACTCTGTGGTGAGCGTGGTGGATACCACTCACCTGGGTAACCGAATATTTGTTGTCCTTCTCTCTGCAAAATGCTTAGTGCTGGATTCTTATGTCTATAAATACTGATCTGGATTTCCCTTCCTTCCCTCCCCACGCTCCACTGAAAGCAAAGACATCTCACCCAGCACCATTTGCTGACTCCTTCCCTTCTGCTCTTCCTCGTCCCCCAGTACGTGAGCGCCGTCGCGTGCGGCCCCTCGGTTTCCCCTCAGGACATGGGCACTTCGGAAGGAGAATAACAGATGTTGGGGGAAAAACAACACCCTGTCAGGTAGAAAAAACACTTTAGCAAAAAACCCCATACGAACTTCCCGGCTTTTCAAACTTTCTCCTGAATAGCCCGTGGCCGCTGGAATAAGAGCAAGCAGCAACAGTAATAATAAATTACAGTAAATATCATCCTGTCATAAGTGACAGCAAACCAAACCCACTGCTGTTCAGAAATGAATTGGAGAAAATATTTCTTAATCTCTTTTTGTATTATTCAGCCAGCTGTAATGATTTATAGTACTCTGAAGAAGTTGTGGTACAGAGTTGTTTCTTAATCATCCATTTCAGCACCTTGCTATTACCCACACGTGTCTGTGCTTTGGTGGAGACTCTGGAACTGCTGGATGCTGCAAAATGCTCTCTCCAGGAATAAACTGATTTAATGCAAGGGGCCTCTCAGTCTTTCTCTGGGGCCCTCCTGCCTTTGGGGCCAAATCTGTGACAAGGAGGAGCACTGCTAAATTAAGGGCAGCGCCATAACAGTGACTTGAATGGAGGTTGTTTCCCCAGAACCATCAGGTTTGAACTTATTCAGCTGTAAATAGCCCACATCCAGTGGACATGGAGGGCTCTGGTGCTGGAGTGCATCACATGGACACCCTGCAGATGAGGCTGTCCCCCTGTGAGTTTGTGACCACACTCAGGATCAGTGGGAAAATAAAATGGTGGGGGATAAATTGAGCTGGGAACATGGTATCAATTGCTGCTGTCTTTGTCTACTTATTTCCAAAGATTTATACGTGACAGTGTGAGGACTGCTCAGTGACACATTTTAATTTAATTAAATTTCCTGTTGGATTGATGTCTGATCAATCAATAATGTTAATGTTTTTGCAATTTAGAGATTAAAGCTTGGATGAGCGGATATTGAAATACTCTTGCATCCAGCTGCCTGGGAATAGCTTTTTCTGCTTCCAATCCTCAGAAAACCAGTTTTGGGTGAGAATGCATCCTGAGACTTGCCTTGTACCTACACCAAGGCTGAAAGCTTTGCCCCATCCTAGCAGAGGGTGAGGGAGCCATGCAGGAGCAGTGTCACTTCTTGGAGAGACAGACTTGCATGCAGCTAAGACCTGGATTTGTGGAAAATCTGTGTGGAATCTGTGTGGCTTTGTATATTTTCCCTCTGGTGTTCAGTATAGGAGAAAGTTTGAAGAGCAGGGCATTGCAGGTGTGACAGTTCCCTTTGCTACGTGCTCCTTGCTCGGAAAGTTGCCAGTGCTGGGGCTGCACCTGGGGATCTGAATCTGATCACCACCAGAGCTTCTATTCTCCATGTGTCCTTAGTCCCCTCTGGATCCCACTCTTTCCTCTGGTCACCACAGCCTTCTGCAGCAGTGAGTTCCCCAGCTTAACTGCTGCTTTCTAAGCTGCCATCCATGGGACAGCAGGATCCTGGTCTGGAGCTGAATTTAATATTTCATGAAGCTTCTCGCCTGCCCAAATTTCTCGCAGATGAGCTAATTGTGCTCCACCCTCTTCAGGCTGTGAAGATAAAGAGATGCTGTAGCATGTCCACAGAACCTTTTTTTTTTTTTTTCTCTTCTGCCTTGTTTCATTTAGTGCCTCAAATATTTTAGTAGTGAGGTCAGGAGAGGCTGTAACTTATTCAGGGGAGTTATTCTGCACTTTTTCCGTGAGGCCTTGGAGTCTTACAGAGTCCTTTAAAGACTTAAGACTCAAGAAAAAAGTAATCCACATTTTCAAACTTGTAAAAATGTGAACCCAGATTTCGTCTGAGTCTCAGGTACAGCTGTAGTCTCAGTAAGTCAAACTAATTTGTCAGATCTTAACACTATCAAAACTTGTACTGTGAGAAATCCCACCTGAGTGAGGTCTGCAGGCTCCAGTGTCCATCTCTGGTCTGTCTCCAGAGCTGGCTCAGCTCTCTTTGGGATACTTGTATCCTTATTGTATTTAGGGGAGCCTTAAAAGGGCCAATTTCTAGCCCAACTGTATTTTAAAATCTGTAAAATCTGTATGTTCTGTCCCTTATGAATGTTCGGGGGGCTGTTTGCTGTGTACCTGTCCCTCAGCCCCAAAGTAGCACACAGAGGGAGAAAGACACAGAGAGAGAGAGAGAGAGAGAGTGAGGAGGAGGGGGAAAGAAAGAGCAGCTCATTTTCCACTTTAGCACAGACACCTGAGGGGTAGAAGTCAGCAGTTTTTCAGACTGTACAAGAACTTGGTAACTTAAAACAGGAAGCAAAAGAAAAACCACGACCAAATAACTTTGCCTTGACCTCCTCCTAAGAGAGTCAATGACTTTAAAGTAAACTGGAACTTCTTGCTGGAATTTATTTGGACATCGGCTGCTCCTTACCTCATTAGCACAGCAGTATTCAGAAATGTGCCAAAAGATTTAGACAGGCTGGAGGACGCAATGAAGCTAATTTTTTTTTTTTTTTTAAGGGAAGGCTTCACATATTTGTGTCTCACTATCAAAATACTCTACAATGCAAGAGTTTCTTCCACTGAAACCTACTGCGTTCAGCAGATTTTGTTTTATCCTCTGTTGTAGACTCCACCAGACCCCCACCACTCCGTGTGAAAGGGCAGCTTGCCCAGGGTACCCACCCGTGGCTGGGGTGCGTAAGAGAATGTCAGTGTCTCTCTGTGTGTGCAGGTGTGTGGGGAAGGCAAGGGGAAAAGGGGGATTTGTTCCTTGGAAGTGAGGGAAGTAACCTATTGCCTAAACCAGTGATTTTTCTAGTAGGTCAACATTTTTATGCTCAGTCCCTGGTATAACAGGTTCTCCAATGCTGGCTTTCACTGGTAGGACTGCTGTAAGTTGGTTCACCTTGATTAGTGATTATTTTTTTTTTCCTTCCTTCCTTCCTTCCTTCCTTCCTTCCTTCCTTCCTTCCTTCCTTCCTTCCTTCCTTCCCAACCACCCGCACAGGGAAAAGCACCACAAGACATTGTTAAAACGGGCGCACCTTTCTCTTTGGGGTTTGCTGTGCCCTCCTCATAAAAACAAAAGGGGGTTTAATGCAGGAGTTTTGTTTGAAGGGGCCAGGGCTGCTCACTCCATCTCCCAGGTTCAAGCTCTGCCAGCTCATGTCTTTGCTGATTCCACCTAAGCTGTTTCACAATCAAAAAGCGAGGAAAGCCCTGAGAAAATGGTGTCCCAGGGAACAACCCAAGCTTTTGCCGTGTTTAACCACTGAGTGTTTGGGATCTAGAAGTCCCATTATTTTCACTACACTACCTTGCTCACTAGAGTAGGCTGAAGCAGGCTCTGGCCTGTTGGTTACTTTGGTGATTTAACCTGTGAGGAACGTGGGAGTACAGAACCAAGCCACACCATAAGCCCCACAATCCTCATCCTGCAATGAAATTCATTCGGACAGCATCATCAGGCTACTTTTTAGAGTTGTTCATCTTACCCTGAACAGTAAATTCCTATAAGAAAGTAATTTATGATCTGGGAGGGCTGTTACTTACAAGCTAGTAAAATACCTTTCGCTGGACTTTTACTACCTTCAGCAGCAAGCATCTGTGCTGAAGCCAGGAATGAGCCTTTTCTTCCTAGCTGTGGTGCAGTGTGATCTATCACGGAACCACATGAGTTTTTGGCTTGCATTCATCTTGTTTCCATGCAGTGTGTTTAAAAAGAAATCACTGATTTCTCCTTGCAGTGTTTACAGCTAAGTCACGTTATTTCAGCAACTGCATGAGCTTTCAGTAATTTATGCACGAGTAGGGTCAGGGTGGCTTCTAGCATAGCTTGGGCACCCTGCTTGAGACCTGTTCAGAAATCAGCAACCTCCTGCATCCACGTCATCCAGGATGCCTCCATCTTTGGGTGTCTGAGTCGCCCTTTTGAGGTAGTTTGTTCTTGTTGACTGCAAGTGAAATTTGACTTGGTGCCTAATCTTTAGATAATCAAAAAATATCATCACAGGTGTGTTGTGTTATAACCATCACAGTTTTTCTGCTCCCTTCCCTGCAGGGACTCTCACCTGACTGTTCCTCAGGCACTGAATGCTGTGGGTATCAGCTCCAGCATGGAAAGAGCCTCAACAGGTAGCTGGTTCTGGATCCCATCACACGTTTTCCACAAATAACTAAAACCACAGAAGCACAGAAACACAGCCCCAAGCCTTCTGTAAGAATGATGCAAATAAAAATTTACTGAAGTACATGCTGGTGCCACTCTGATAGTAGGGCAGAATCAGGCCCATTTCATCCCTTACAGAACATTCCTCAGGGATGTTGAGCAAGCCTGGGCTACAAGTTTCTGTTCAAACTGAATCTTTCTAACCCTTAGAGGAAGAAAGCTCCTTTACCATATTCAGCATGAGAAAGAACTTTCTCCAGTTCAAATATTCATATGCCAGTCAACAATTAGAATCCAGATTATTACTTTTATACTATGATTTGCCTGCTCTGTTTCAGGCTGCAGCATGTGTGTGGGAGTATACAGGAACATTTAGCACATGAATGATGGCCATGAGGAGCCAAAGCATGTGGGATTTGCATTATGTGTAAAGCAAAGCAGGTCAAAACCCTTGCAAGCATCTGTCCTATCTGCAGGAAAAGCACATGGTTTTAGTCTTTGTGTTCAGGAGTTGCCAGTTGTGCCCTGAAAGTCACTGCTTTTGTGATTATGCCCTCAAAAATAAACTTTTGAGGAGCTGTGTGCACTCCATTGCTGGGTGAACAGTGCTGGCACCTCTGAGCTGCCTGCCAAGGCTTGTGTTGGGCTGTGAGCAGGTTTTGCTCATTTTGCCTTCAAAAGCTGGGAGACATAAAAGCAAAAATGAAGCTGCAGAGAAAGCCCCAGCAGAGTGGGCTGCAAGTCCCATACTCAAAAGACAAAAGTTGAGGGACTAGGTTCAGATCAGGAACCTCTTTAAGTGGCGTGATGTTGGAGAAAAATGGCTAATTTCTCCAAGGGAAAGAAATGCTCCAGTTTCTACACTAATGCAAGAGGTCTGGGCTTCCCAGGTGAAAGAGAAATAAAGAAGACCAGATACATATGGGTTGAGGTTTCCATGTATATTTTTAATTATGGCACATTTATCATTCTTAGCACTGCCTTGAGCAAAGAAAGATAAAACAGCAGAGCAATAGCAAGATTTCCACACATGTAGCCAGTCTCAAAATCAATGGGAGTTCGGTATCTAAATACCTTTAAAAACCTGATCAGTTGTTCCCTGAGGCGCCCCCTGAATATCACAGCCTTAAATCCTGAAGGATGTACTGGCATTGCTCAGCCCATAGAAGGCAGGGGAGGGCACTCAGGACAGCATTTGGTTTGTAAAGTGAAGGGCTGAAAAACTGTTCATTTAAAGTTGGCTGGTGATAAGAGCCACACACTCTTATCCTTCAGCATCTCTTTGGTTACAGGCAGTGTTTGACCAGGTACCAGCAGCCACTGACAGGAATTTGGTGACTGTCCCCAGATGCTTTTTTGGAAATATTCATTACTCCCACTACTTTTAAATAATTTACGGGGAAAATGCAAACCTTCACTAACTCTTGGTAGGAGAGGAGGAACAAAGGATGTTTACCTTATTCTTCTGCATACAAATAGAACCAATAAATATTCAGGCAAATTTAAATAAAAGAAAAACTGTTCCCAGTGAAGATGAGGGACTCTGCTGAGGCCTTGCCATGTGGCTGGATCTGAATGGGAATTCTGGCTGTGCCTCCCTTTGCCTCCTGCCACGCTGGCACCGCAGCACGTGTTCTTCTTGCTGTTGCTCACCCATGGTTAGGCTACAGGAGGGACTTGCTCAGCCAAGGTGACTCTCGTCTCTTGCATATCCCAGGATTTTAAATACCAGTGCGACCTCTGTTTGATGGGGGGGATGCTGACAACCCCTTCTGTCCTTTGGGATGCTGAAGCAATTACAGGCGGGAGGAAGCCACAGAGCCCTGGTGTTGTTGCATCAAACAGAGGCTTTGGGTCGGTCTTTGCTTCTCTTTAATTAAAGTTTATTGGTAAAGCAACCCCATTTTTCTGTTCCTGGAGAATCGGGGCTGTCAAGGCCTAATTCCTCGGGCCTATCAAGTGTGAGATATGTTTACCAAGTCTCTCCAGGATTAGCTGGGTTGCTATCAAAACCGAGGAGTATTTCTATCAATGAAAACCGCTATGACAAGGTCTGTCCCCTGAGACAAACGGCCTGTTCCATGGAGGCTTTAAATAGGAGCAATAATGGTAGTGAGCAGCACTGAGTTGAATAATTAGATTGTTCTTCATAAATCCTCAAGTGAAGACTCCCAAGCAGGTCCATTATGTGTGTCGTATGTTAGCACTGAGCTTTATGTGGTGTGGACACCGCTCTGTGCCGGGCTGCTGTGACGGGTGAGTAAATCACCAAAGATTGGGATAGGAGGAGTACAGCTCCTTCCTCTCCTGCCTTTTCCCCCATGGAGATCATCTGCTCTGAACTGAAAACACCCGTATTATTTATCTCATTGCTCAAGGAGTTTCTGAGAGGACTAACTGGAGTAATTTCCGAGTATTTATGTTTTGTTTGTTTATATTCAGAGACTGGAAAACACACATATTTTGTTCATGTCCCCAGACTGGTTCATTTACTGATTCACTTAAAACATACTTTCAGATCCATTGAGAGATAACTTTTTCCTCAGAGGGATGCAGGGTATAATAGCAGCTCAGTATTATCTCCACATATTCTTGGTAGGATTTCCTCTTGCTAACTGAGAACTGATCTTTCCTTTTAAAAAAAGAATCTTTCTCCATCCTCCCCTTTCAATTATTCAGGTTTTCTCTCTCTTTCTTGCCCTCTATGCCAGTTACAGAAAGAAATCTCAGATGAGCAAAATGTCATTTAACCCTAACCCTGACTGGTGATTTTTAGACACTTTGTAGGAAATCCTCGGAGGCAGCAGCATCTGCAGGCAGGGATGTACCCCCAGCCAGTGCACGATGCAGGTGCCTGCTCAGGCAGGCACTTCTGCCCGACCCAGCTGCACTCCATTCCCTCAGAAACACATTTGTCAGACCTAGTTAAACAACGCTGGTAAAAAGAACAAGAAATCGCATTATTCCCCCGAGAACTGTGTGTACACCTAACTATTTTGCCTGCCAGTAAGAATCTTGTGTCACAGTAGGGTTTATAGAAGCTGACTGGCAAAGGATGCCCTGATGATAAATAAAGTACCCCCATCCCATGTGCCACGACTCTGTGCAGCTGAGCAGCTGCGGTGTCCTTTCCACTTACCTTGGTACGAGGATGTGGCACCGGCCTTTGGACCTGTTGTCATGGGTAACTGATGGGGTCCCACGAGGGGACTCATCGTACAGCAGAGCCAGGAACAAGCATCAGCTGTGAGCCACCTTCTGATAAAGCTCTGGGCCTGCTGTGAAATTCTTCAGCTCGCACACAAGCGCCAGGATGAGGTCTGGGGATGGTGTGATCCAGCAGCTCCACTGTGACCCACCATTCTCTGGGACCGACTGCTTTGCTGCCAGGTCATCCCTCACTTGGCCCTGGTGGAAAAAGTTCTCCAGTGTCAAAACACTGCCAGAATAAGGTGTTAAACATTTTACAAGGCAATTTAGGTGATAATCATCAGGGTAATAGAAAAATATTCTCCATATTCATTTAAAGGTGTGCTGTGCTTCCCTTCCCGATTAGCAAGGAGTAGAAAACTCCTTGCCAGGCTATGAAAATAAAGTGACTGTGAGGATTTTTAAAGGCGCATTCCTCCTCACATCATAAGAGCATGAATTCCAGGAATTTCCTATCCACAAGAAATTTGCATTCCTGGGATGAAGTGATTGCACCCTTACACACAAATTGCCCTGATGCTACAGCAGACACCAGCCCTGCTCCTTTCTGCCCTGCCTGGGCAGCCGGAGCAGCAGGTGCAGAGTTTCTTAGCTTGACCCAAGCTGCAAGTGCTAAGCGTGGCCGAGGATCATTCACATCCATCTGATTTTCGGTGTGATGCCTGGGAATTTATGCATGACTTTATTTCCTAAGATGTGGCCTTTCATTTGGTTTGTTCAGCTTTGAGCAGAGCTGCTCGGAGTCAAGTGGGCTTTGTGCCCAGTGGGCAGAGCCAGCAAGGAGGGTTTCTTCCAGTGAGTTTGTCCGTATCTACTCTGAGAGGGCACCAAGTGGCATTTGACCCTTGGACACAATAGTGATTCACGTGATAATATCAGTTTGTGAATTGATTCATTAGGTGAGAAACCACCTGTAAACTTCCCCTGAAAAAAAACCAGTTTGAGATATTTTAATGTCATAGGTTCTGATTTGTGCATTGGTGAGGAGCCATTGAGCAGAGCTCTGGACACATTTGGGGACTCCTGTCCCATCCAGGGCAGGTAGGAGCACACAGTGCAACCCAAGAGTCCTGCACTGAAAGAAATGTTCTACAGAAGTGAAGTTAGGTCTTCTCAGCAGGGTCTGGTCAGGTAAAACTGGTCCCAGTTTGGAGACAGGGCTGAGTCAGCAGCCCCACTCCCTGCTAAGCCCTTTGCTCCTGGCACCGAGCTGCTGATCTGTGATGCAGCCGGACTGAGGCACCCAGGACACTCAGAGGAAATGGGAAATGTGTCTGGACAGTAGATGATTCACAGTTGTTGGCAGCTGAACAGAAGTTTTCTGGATTTCAATTTTGAAGTCAGGCACCTTTATTCCAGCCTGTTCCCACAGCAGGCACCTCCATCCTCTTACGAGCCTGGGCTCAGGGCTGGGTTAGCGCGCAGCACCAGTGGCACTGCCTGCCTCAGAGACATTCTGAGGAGTCGGAGAGTCTTGAAATTGGGGCACTTCAGTCACAGGACCGTGTGGGAGCCTTAGATACACTGATTTCATCTTCCAGAGGGTAAGGTCCAGTGTTCAGAGGGTCCTGGGAAATCTCTGCCTAAGCCAAAATCTGGTTCAACCACCACCCAATTTCACTCTTCCTTCATGCATCTGCTGCCTGGTGCAGTACCAGGCTCCCCCAGTGCTGTTATCTCTCCTGAAAATAACGGCAGTTTTTTATGCAGCAAACACCCCCTCTTTTAAGATCAGGAAATATTTGCTACAAAACCACAAGGTGTTCTTTGTTCTCCAAAGATTACTTTATAAGGCTAGAACATCAGGCCCCAAAATGTTTGTAGATTGCCTGAATTTCCTAAAGTAGCTTTAATAAATAAAGACTCAAGTCTGAAAATACTGTTTGCAGTAGGATTTCTCATTACATTTCATGTCTATTGCAGCTTTATGAGGATATGCTAGTTTAACTCCTTTCTGATGCAGCCTCTTAATACAACCAGATTTTCTAGATTAGTAAAGGTATAGGAAGCAAAAACCTGGAATTAGATTTGCAGAAAGTCTGTTATTTATACTAGATAATGGACGTTAAACCAAGACAAAAGAAATTCACTGTCACAATAATAAATCCATTTAAAAATCCATTTTAAAAT